>CAUYRH010035812.1:0-67573 GCA_963574655.1 Perodicticus potto
CTTTGTACTAGGCAGATACTGAGCATTTTACATGCGTTATCTTATTTAAGCCTCACATTACAGGCAAGAAGGTCAACCTTAGCTTAGAGAAGTTAGGTTACCTACCAAAAATCACATCACTGCTAAGTGAGGGATCTGAGCTTTGGCCCTGGGACTTTCTGACCCCAGCTTCTGCTCTAAACTGATATTACTATATTTTCTTTAGTTTAGTCACCTCAGTTTCATCATTTGGCAAAAAATGTATCTTTCCTTTAAGACCAAATAAGTCCCTCTGCCAACTCAGTTCTTTCTCTTGTCCTAAGAAGGCAGGGAATATACTTGAGGACTTTTTTTTTTTTTTTTTTTGCCGGGGCTGGGTTTGAACCCGCCACCTCCAGCAAATGGGACGGCTCCCCACTCCTTTGAGCCACAGGTGCCACCCTACTTGAGGACTTTGGATTGGAGAATGGTTGCAGAGAAAATTTGGGACTAAAAGCATGGTCCGGAGATAGAAATGGTGGAGATTCCACTACAACTGGGAACCATTAACAAGACCCCATAACATTCAAGATGTGCAAGAAATGAAGGGGCAATTTCTATCCCAGGATCTTTTTTTTGAGACAGAGCCTCAAGCTGTCGCCCTGAATGGAGTGCTGTGGCATCACAGCTCACAGCAACCTCCAATTCCTGGGCTCAAGTGAGTCTCCTGCCTCTGCCTCCCAAGTAGCTGGGACTACAGGCGCCCAACACAACGCCTGGCCATTTTTTGGTTGCAGCCATCATTGTTGTCTGGCGGGCCTGGGCTGGATTAGAACCCGCCAGCTCAGGTGTATGTGGCTGGCGCCCTAGCCCATTGAGCCACAGGCGCCGATCCCTATCCCAGGATCTTATGAGAATTTCTTGTTAAACAAATGATTGAAAGAAGACAGAACCAACTGTGTACATACATATGCTAATAAAGGTTGTTAAAGTTAGCAGTGGGAGACAACAATAAACAAACTTATGAAATCTCCTTATGTTTATAAATTATTTTCAAAGACCAAATGTTGATTTGAATCTCTTTTTGTCTTGATCAAACAATACGGGTTTTTTTCAGCCTAGTTTCCTGGTATGAAAAGCAAGAAGGAATGACATTCCGTAACTGTTATAGATGTGAACACAGCTTTATTTATTGATAGCCATTAATGACCTATAACCAGGGCACAACCTTCTAGGTAAACATTTAACTTTGAAGCATTAGTAGAGGATGATTCACTAACTTTTAAAACTCTTCTTCCCTTTTACACATATTAGTACCCCAAGGTGTTTAGCTTTTATGTCCATATACTCAGACCTAAGGACAAACAAATTCACATGTATTATATGCAGTGTGTGTGGTTTACATAAGGGCTTCCTAGTTCAAATGAGGTTGTTACTTTTGCATCTCAAATTAGTGCCTACCAATGCAGCAACTAAAGAAAATTCCTTTGTGAAAAAAGTTTCCAAGCGTGACCTCTTAATTGTTTTAATGGATTTTCAATGAAGGGTGAAGTACCATGCTATGTAGCCTGTAGGCATCCATAAATATATTTTGACTGACTGTTAACAAGGCATACAGGAGAAAGGAAAGAGGTACTATTTCAATCTTCTTCTGGTGTTTCTCATAGGCTCTGTTTATGCATCTATAAACATTTAAAGTTACAAGGTTGCTGTTGAAGTGAATGTGAATTACCCAAGGCAGAGCATCACTTGGAGGTGGGTTTTACTTAATATAAGGTTGTCAGTGTGGGGTCAGATCTGTAATCCTTGGAAGGTCGAGGCTGGTTGATTGCCAGAGCTCTCAGATTTGAGACCAACCTGCGCCAGAGCGAGACCTCATCTCTAAAAATAACTGGGCATTGTGGTGGGCTCCTGTAGTCCCAGCTACTTAGGAGGCTGAGGCAAGAGGATTGCTTGAGCCCAAGAGTCTGAGGTTGCTGTGAGCTGTGACACAACGGCACTCTACCGAGGGCAACAAAGTGAGACTCTGTCTCAAAAAAAATAGATTGTCAGTGTGTACCTGGGATCTGCCCATCTCCAAATGGAGAAAAGGCCTATTGCTTATCATATGAAAGAAGTAATAATCCTTGCAGGCTAAAATTGGTAATGTCCTACTTATACTAGAGAATCTGATGTTGGTATGGACAATTTCCTGTTTTCTACGTAAGGTATAGATCTGCTCTGACCTTGACATTGACATGGACGCTACTAAATTCTCAGTATCTTTTGTAAATATACCTGAGATGAGAAAATTGTGTGGAACAGGAATCTTCACCTGCCCTCTTCCTAAAACATTCATTGAATCCTTGCGTAAGAAGCATATATTCTTGCTGCATGCATTTTATAGTTATATATAATTATATATAATATATGTATAAATATATATTATATATAACATATATGATATATAGTTAACATTATATAATAACTATATCATTACATAACGTTATATAATAACTATATAGTTACATAATAACATTAAAAAATAACATTATACAATGACTATATTATTATATAACATTATATAATAACTATATATAGTTATATAATAACATAACTATATTATTATATAACTATATGTAACTATAACTACATAATTATATATAGTTATTATATATAACTATACTGTATATCATACTACATATAGTATAGTAACCTGGGACTTTCTCTCTGACTCAATCCCCAACTCATCTGAGTAGAGAAACAGCCCTATTGTCCTGGTTGTGATTTGAAAAAAATAAGTAGAATTTAGGCCAGGTTTCAAAGTCTGGGGACAATTCTCATTAATGAGGCAACGTCTGCCACCTGGTGGTAAGAAGTAAAATTGCCTTTCTCATGTAATGTCTCCATAGTGTCCTTTTTTTTTTTTTTTTTTTTTTTTTTGAGACAGAGCCTCAAGCTGTCGCCCTGTGTAGATTGCAGTAGCATCACAGCTCACAGCAACCTCCAACTCCTGGGCTTAAGCGATTCACTTGCCTCAGCCTCTCAAGTAGCTGGGACTACAGGAGCCCACCACAATGCCTGGCTAGCGTTTTGTTTTTTTTAACCTACTTTTGCAAATCTGTCCTCAACCTCTGACATGAGTTTGGCTTTCCCCAGCCAAAGATTCCTAACTGATGATAATGACACTGACATCTTGGGGGAGAATTTTTCAGCAAATATCTGGAACTCAACCATCTTAAATATCTTTGAAGTGTTTCAGAACTGGTGTAAGAAGCAAAGGGGAGGAGGGGGCACTGGTCAGTGTCAGCATTCTTCTAAAGAGGAAAGAAAGTATTAATACATTCCTCCATACACATTTATTGAGTCACTATTGTGTACTAAAATCTGTACTCATTAGTTTGCAAACAGAAATGTATAAGACAACATGGCTTCTTCTACAGGTGCAAAAAGATGGGTGGGCAACAAGTTGGGTTGGGAAAATAAATTCAGGTAATTCCTGTTCCTTTTGAAAGGCTGAGAAGAATACAGAATCATCTCAGTCCATTAGAGGGAGTGCTAAGTCTCCAGAAAAGAACACACACACACACACACACACACAGAGCTGATCCTGGAATATGTCCACAGTTCTTGGGGGATTTAGCCTATGGATATCTCAGAGAGAGTGAAGATGCCGCGTATCCTGGGGAGCTTCGGCTTCCAGTGACCGTCCCCAGCACCGAGTATTGCAGCTTCTTCCTCTTTTTATGAGCTCGTACCTTCCTTTGCCTCTAGGTGGTGCTCTTAAAGTGTGATCCCAAGAAACAGCACTGCCACCACCTGGAAAACGGTTAGAAATGCAAATCCTCTGGCCCTACCCCAGAACAAATAAATCAGAAATTCTGGGTGGCGTTTTAACAAGGCCTCCTGGAGACTTTGGTGAGTGCTGAAGTTTGACAACCAAGAGCCTAGGAAAGCCATGCCATGTGGGTACAGATGATAATGACATTGAGAAAGGGGTGTGAGGCAAGTGGAGGGGCAGTGGATTCCATGAGCCAAGCTAGTTACCCGCCCCCCCCCCCCCAGTGCAAGAGAGAACCAAGGAACAGCCCGAAAGGGAGAAGAACAGAGCTACGGCACAGGTTTCTGCTAACTCCACCTGGCACCGGTGTTGTGGACTCAAACCTCCAAGTCATCCTTGGTCGGGTTAGTGATGGTACCAGATCTTCAGACCAGAGCCGTAGACTCAGACTTCAATCCGTGCCCAGAGCAAGCTGGATAAACCAGCGCTGTTCTCACTCCAGCTATGCTCAGCTCCAACTTTTCTTCACTTCTTTCCAGATCTGTGCAAGGCCCATGTCACCTCCCTGGTAGTGTGGTTAGTAGAAAGCCCTCCCCTCTCCCACATGCATATGTGGTTTAGATCCCTGGATTAAGCACTAACCCTCCCAAACCCTGGAGCCTGCTCCCTCCTGCTGGATGGAGGAAAAAGCCGTTTGAATGTGCAGTGTTATAGCCCCAAGAATACAGTAGAGCAAATGTTTTTCCTTAGTGTTTTTCTGTCCCTCTTTCTTATCCTACCCCATCTGCCTGTGCCTCCAACTCCGCATTTTCAGCACAAAATGGCCCTTAATAGAATGGAAGGAACAACTGCTGTCTTCCCCGTTTTTCTCTAGCTGCTGTCAAAAAGCACCAGCTCGGAGCCAGGGTGGCAGACTTTATCACAGCCTTTTCTGAAGAAACTATCCTTTTTAGGGAGGAAGTAATAAGCCGATTTCTGTGTCCCCCTGCTCTCGATTCCTTCTCCCTACACGTGGACCCAGAAAGAGCAGAAGGCAAAGGTGGGAGGGTGGGAAGGACAGGCTCCCTAAGTCCGAAGTCCCCGGTCACCTCGGGCTGGAGTCCGTCAAACTCAGCTGCAGCCTGGAAGATGGGGCCTGGGCGGGGAGCAAAGCCCTCCCCCACCTCCCGGGGCTGGGTGACTGTCAGGCCGCATCTGCTCCAAATTTATAGCTCCTCCTCCGGCCGCCGCCGGCCTCTCCACGGCCTCTTTACCAAGTGCATCCCCAGCTGAGACCCCTCCCGCGGGGAGGAGAGGACACACCCGCGCGGGCCCGGGGCTGGGGGCGGGGAGCAGGTGTGAAGCGGGGGTCACCCTCCACCGCGCTCGGAGAGCCGGCGTCACCCCCACACGCTCACAATGGCTCGGGGGGCAGGTCGAGGGCGGCTCATTACCCCGGCAGGTCGGGGAGCGGCCGAGGAGAGAGGTGGGACCCGGGAGGGCCGGTCCCCTAAGCGCCGCGCGTAGACCGCGGGCTGCAGGAGGGCGGTCCTGCCCTGCGGACCTCGGTCCAGTCTGCCGCCAAGAACCAAACCCCCCGACGCTGGCTCCAACCTGGGCTCCCGAAGCCGGGCGACAGGAGGATGCAGGACTCAGTGAGAGGCCCCCGGAGGACTGACGCGCCCCGGGAGGCGCACGGGCCCCGCACCCCGCTCGGCTGATTGCCTATTGTGTGTCTCCGGGTCTGCGTCCTCCCGCGCCCCGCCCGGCTAATTCATTCTCCGAGCCGGCCCCTACTTTTCTAAATGAGCAGCCAGAGCCGCAGACACGTGCCAGGGGAAGGGTCGCTCGCAGCTGGGGGCGGTGGAGGTGCAGGGACCAGGGGGTGTATAAGAGACTGCTCAGAAATAGCCTTGCGCGCGCGGGTCTCCAACACCGAGCCTCTCACGTGCCTTTGGACCCGGGAGCTTTCACTCGCTCCCCTCCGCCGCTGCAATTGTCTCCCCAGATTGACCCCCTCTCCTCTCGCAGGGGAGATTCCTATTCCTGCCTTTTATTTTTATTTTTTTCTGGAGAGTAGCTGCCTTTGTCTGAGCTCGGGAATGCTCAGGTAAAAGGTGAGGGGTCTGGCCAGACGCAGTGTATGTTTGTTAAGGTGAAAGCGAGAAAAACGGGCGGAGAAGGATCTCGGTCCCAGCTCCAATCAGCCTCAACCTGCGGTGTTCGTTCTGTCTTAGGGAACTCGGGCTGGTCTTTAACGCTTTGTTTAATGCTCCTCTCTGCCACACTTCTACATTCCCTGGGAGAGGAGCACTTCTGGGATAAGATCTGAAAAGGCACCAGGAAAAGGTGTGGGAAATCAAACTCTACTAACACTGGGTCCTACCACTGATGGTTTGGCCCTGGGCAATTTAGAGTCAGATAAAGCTGAAGTGTCCGCAGAGTCAGAGGCCACCATCTGGCAGCCTGTGGACCAATTCCAGGCCACAGATATATTTTGTCCCATCATATACAGGGTGTCCATAAAGTTCGTGTACGGTTTAAATTGCACACGAACTTTATGGACACCTTGTATTTTTAAAACATTCTATTGTGGGTAATAGTTTACTGTAGATAATAAGCATGTGCAAAGTTAGTGAGATCATATACGAACCCCCCAGATAGACATCACCTGACTTCAGAACTTAATTCCTCCAAAGGCATTCTTCCAGGCTCATGCCTGTAATTTTGGGAGGCCAAGGCGAGTGGATTTCTTGAGCTCAGAAGTTTTAGACCAGCCGGAGCAAGAGTGAGACCCCTTTCTCTACTAAAAGTACAAAAACTAGCCGGGAGTCAGTGGTGGGCGCCTGTAGTCCCAGCTACTTGGGAGGCTGAGGCAAGAGAATCGTCTGAGCCCAAGAGTTTGAGGTTGCTGTGAGCTATAATGATGCCACCAGCACTCTACCCAGGGCAACAGAGTGAGACTCTGTCTCCAAAAAAAAAAACAAAAAGCAATCTTCACTTTCTCTTTATGATTTTGAAGCAAATCTCAGAAACCATTATCACTTCTTATGTAAATGTTTCAAGATAGTTCTAAAAGCTAAGGAATCTTTTAAATAACATAATAGCAATACATTACCACGTAAAATGATCATTCCTTATCCTCAAATATATGGTCAATGTCGAAAATTGCCCAATTGTTTTCATTATTCTTCTTCATTGTTCAAATTAGGATCCAAATGAATCTACACAGGGCATTGTCTGGTTTAAACTGATGTTCTTCCCATGATCTCTTTTTCTCCTTGTAATTTATTTATTAAAGAAACCAGATCGTTTGTTCTGTAGAATTTTCCACAGTCTGGATTTTGTTGAATGTATCCCCATGGTGTCATTTACACATGTTCTTCTGCTCCTATATTTCCTGCAAATTGGTTGTTAGATATAGAGTCTTGATCAATTAATGCTTTATTTTCTTTTTAAGAGTACTTCATAGGCAATATTGCTTAATTCTATCAGGAGTAATATCTGCTTGTCAGTAAAGACGATTGGCTAGATCCATTATTTCATTAAGAGTGGCTGAATTGTGACATTCTAATTCTATCATTCCCTTTTTATTTACGAGCCCTCATACTTCTCTAAAGAGAAACTGCCCTCAACTGTTTATCCTGAGGTACATTTCAGATAGAAAAAGTGAGACGAATGCTTGTTTTTTTTTCTGTGCTATTTTTCTAAAATAATGAGTTTCTTCAGCATCCCCTAGAGGCGACCAATGACTTTTTAAAACATCATTAAGAACTCATGTATTTAAATATATTTGGAATGTTTCAAACTAAGTATGTTTTGATTATATGGGCATTTTAAAATTAAGAGATTGCATGTTAAAAACACTGAGCTCAGGCTTCTGCTGTAGAAGATCTGGTGACCTCGAGTCTTTTTCTAGTAAGACTAGAGCAGGTTTTAACTGAGGGGCATTGCCTTCTTCATTCTTGTCTTGGTCTCCTCAGATCCTACATCGTCTGCCTGGTTCCCCAGCTCCTTATAGGCGTGAGTCTATAACCCAGATCCAACCCAATGGTCTCATTTTATTGAGGAGAGAGCTGATGACGTGACTTACCTTCCTGAGACTAGAAGACAGCTTCTGATCTGCCTACCAAGGGGAAGATGAAATAGACAGGAAGGAAACCAGCTGGTCTCCACCTTCATCTTCAATTTGAGCTAAGCCAGAGAGACCTGAGGCTACCTCAGGGGAACCTTCCTCCAAAGTCCCAGAACGTGCCTTGCAGGGGGAACTTGAGAACATTCCAAACTCCTCTCCCTCTCTTTTGCCTCCCACACCCAGTCAGTCACTTAGCCTGCTAATTAGCCTCCTTCCTCCGTTCCTGTCCTCCTCAGTTCATCCTGCTCACTTGCAAAGAGGTTTTCCAAAACAAGTCTAACATGTCACTGTCTGACTTTAAAAGTCTTCAGTAATTCCTCATTGCCTTCAGTTACATCACAGTCGACCTTAGCACAGCATACAAGTCCCCTCACGACCTGGGCTTGGCAATATCTATACTTCACCTTGTACTGTCCTGTGCTCATGACCCTGTCCTCCAACCAGACTGAATTACAGAGGGCTCTGCACTGTATTTGTCCTCTTTATTCACTATTTGTTGCTTTGAATATCCACTCCTTCACTGGCTGACTCCCACTTTAGAGTTTAAGTTCCACTTCTAGCTTTGATCTCAGGAGAACCTTTTCTTTGGCAAGCCTTGGCTTGGTTCAGTGTCCTACTATGCACATCTGTAGCATTCTGTGTTTTCCTTAAAGAAATAGCACCTTGGCGCTGGGGGTGGTTTGGTTTCTTTCGGTTTGGTTTGTCTTTCACTTCCCCCTTCCTGGAGCTTCCTGAGGCCTAGCAGCTGCTCTGTCTGTATCTCCAGCATCCAGAAGGCGTCCCTAGATGGTGTTCCTGGTGCACACAGTAGGTGTAGCTAAGAGATTAGACCAAAGAAATGAAGGTTCAAGGACCTTTTTGGAAAGAAGGAGGAGTTTCCTTCTCTTGCAAATGATTTCTCCCCAGTAGGCTCATTGGGCAGTTGCAAAGCAGGGTCACCTGGAGCTGAGGGGGCACCAGAACCTGCTGCCCTGGCTGGGTCACCACCCAAGCCCTGACTTGCCTGGGCCATCGGTGGACTCACGCGCATGTGTGTGTGTGTGTGTGTGTGTGTGTGTGTGCGTGTAGGGAAAGCACAGTGCTACGCCAACCCTGCCTCCTCCCGCTGGGAGGATAATTAAAGCTCCAAACGGCCAAGCGGGCGGGCAGTGTTCCCGGGGGCGCATTTCATCGGGACTGATTAATGAGGCCGGGGAGTTAATGAGGAGAAAGCTAAACCGAGGGAGCTGGGCAGCGGAAGCCCTCTCCCAGGCCCTGGAGGGGGCCCTCCGAAGGCATCTCCCGCCCTCTCTTTAGTAGAGGTTCAGCGCAAGCCACATGGTGCCCCTGGCTCCGCAGGCCAGGCGGCCGGCCAGAGGAGGGGTCGCCACCGAGAAGTTGGCTCTCCTTCCTAACCCCTGTGTCTAATCAGGCTAAAGAGAAAAAAACCCTGCCTTGCCATCTAAAACACAACAAAGGACCTCAGGGGACTGCTGCCTTCATCCCAGCCCACCTGCTTTTCATTCCAGACCCAAATTAAGAAACTGCTCTGTCATGCCAACCCAGTAACCTTGGACAAGTCACTTAGTCCTAGGACTCTCAGTTTCTGCATCTGTAAAATGGGGTCATACTTCTTACCCACCCTATAAATGACTACTATTTTTACTGAGAACTTAATGTGTGCCAGACAGTGCTCTAAGTATACTCTCCTTCCTCCTTCCCAAGGACTCCAGGTTCTAGGGTCTATCATCTTTATTTCATAGATAAGGACCCAAGGCAGGGATCCCTAACATAACTTGCCTGAGGTGGCCCAGCTAATAAGCAGTGGAGCTGGAAAGTAAATGCACAAGGTTGGACTCCAAAGGCTGTGTCCTCAACCTGAAGCTATAGTGCTAGTTCTCAAGGTGCTTATAGAACACATAAAAAAGGACTTTGTAAACTGTAAAATGCTAAGCGAATGTGAGATGGTACCATTGTTCTAATTATTATTGATGTTATTCATTCTCGGTTTTGAACCCAGAATGAGACAAGGCAGTGAGGGATGGAGGCCCTGGACAGACAGAACCAGCCAAGTGACGACCTTCCTAGCAGTCGGCCCTGGCTCTTCTGTCCTAACGACAGTGGTAGAGCAGAGCAGAGAATGACCTCTGCCTGACCTCCACACCCTCAGTGCACACCCCTGAATGCACGTGTCTCTGCAGTCAGGTCACAGGCACACCAGATAGTTCCCGTTCTCCCCACAAATGGCAGAGGAGTTGTGGCCTCCGTTTTAAAGAAGAGAGCATGGGGTAAAAGGTGACCTGTGCTCCCATATGAATCTGTCATTGACCAGCCATGTAAGCCTGAGTTGCTTGCCCACTCCGAGCCTCATCTGCTGGTTAGGAAGGGTAACTACCCTCCTCCCGCCACAGGACTGCTGTGAACTGGCAAATATGAAGTCTTGGAAGTGAAAGGACTTTATGTTACACTTTGTATGTAGAATGGCTGGAAGGAGAGTCTAGGTCACTTCCCTGGGGTACACAGGGGTTTCTAGCCATGATCCACAGGGCAAAGAGCCTGGGATTCCCAATGAATACACCTCCCTCCTCCCAGTAATCTGATTTTGGGATCTGCAACTCTATATTGATCTGAGTCCAGAGTGATTTGAGACCAGAAGCCAATCAGCTCCAATGAAGTCTTGATGAGTTTGAAATGAGCCAATTTCCTCTGGATAAGATTCTTCTGCTGAATCAGGAAAATTGAGGCTGCCAGACCAACTAAAAACAAATCAGTGCACCCTCTCTTGTCAGACACCTCCATCCTCCCCGCTGACCCTGACACTGGAGCCTCCAGCCCTTACTGTCGCTCTGCACTGACCCCCCTCGCTGTGGGGCCACCAGCACTGGCAAGAGGGGAGCATCGGTAATTTTCTCCAAAGGAGCTTGTGTCTAGAGAAACCAATATTTAACATCCCCATTTACATTGAAAGCGTGATTCTGATTATGAGATGGTAATGAGGGGATTAGCCAGAGGAGGGAGCCCCCCTGCCTGCCACACCACACTGTGGTCTTATTCCTGGAGGAGGTGGTGTGGGGGAGGGGCGTGGGCGCTCCCACCGGGAGAGCATCAGAGATGCCAGAGCAGGGCAGGGGTCCTTCAAGACCCCATGCCACAGCCCCTTATTTATGTCTGGAATCAATTAGCTTCAGAAGGGGTGACGGGTGAGACGTGAGACACCTGACTCCGGGCCTTCCCCTTCCTGCCCTGCAGCCTCTGACTGAGCCCCCCGACTCTCTGATGCTGCCCGGGGGTTCCAGAATGGTGAGTTTCTTATGCCATGTGCTGCCTCTGAGGTGGATGGCTGAAGCAGAAAAGTGTGTGGAGAGAACTTTTGCTCAGCTCCTGGCTTCTCTGGCTGACCCTTAAATCTCAGGCTCTCCCCCAAAATTCCCTGCCTCTCTGGAATGGCAGTATTGTCTGCCTCACCCCAGATTGCTCCCTTTTTAACCAGGCAGCAGTTTATCTTTGCCTCTTCCTGTGGGGTGAGGGGTGGAGGATGAAGAGAGCCCAAGGGGGTCACCCATCCTGAGGCCCCGTTTGTTGGTGGACAATTGAGCTCAGACGGGATAATTCAGTGTGTGATTGTGGTCACGCCCCCCCCCTTTTGTGCCCCTTTCAGAGCCAATCTCCCAGGCCCAGATGGGTTAATCCATAATGCAGACGAGCAAATAATTGGCTGTCAGCCTGGCCCCCTGCACCCCCTTCCTATTAGTGCCACTGCCCTAATGAAGCCCAGCTTGGAGAGCCCCCTTCTCAATGAGGTGCCGGCCCCAACCCAGCCAGGCACACATGTGTCTCCACTGCTCTGCCTGAAGCCTGGCTCCCTTTAGGGACCCCCAGCCCAGCCTCCCCGGGGTGACCCAGCTGCCAGGGCTGTGGAGGCCCGGGGGGAGGCTGTGATGGATGGGAGGGAGTTAGTTAATAGAGCCCAAAACACATGGGCCCTGTCTCCACACCCCCCTCCCACACAGACACTTTTACAGCTTCCACTGACAGCATGCCTGGCCTTTTTTGAAATAGCCCCATGGAATATTCCCCACTCCCATTTCTGACATAAACTGTGCCGAAATAGGATTTAATGGGGGCTACGAAGCTGCTTTTTTTGGACACTGGCCAAAATCATTGCTCTTATGCCCATTTCCTACCTCTGCCAACCTAGGGACAACCTATTTTATGGATTGTTTTTTTTTTTTTTTTTTGGAGACAGAGCCCCAAGTTGTCACCCTGGATAGAGTGCCTTAGCATCACAGCTCACAGCAACCTCCAACTCCTGGGCTTAAGTGACTCTCTTGCTTTAGCCTCCCAAGTAGCTGGGACTACAGGCACCCACCACAATGCCCGGCTATTTTATTTTTGGTTGTAGTTGTCATTGTTGTTTGGCAGGCCTGGGCTGGATTCAAATCCACCTGCTCTGGTGTATGTGGCTGGCGCCTTAGCCGCTTGAGCCACAGGTGCTGAGCCTCTTTATGGGTTTTAAGCAGAGATAGCTCAAGGCGGGATCAAAGACAAGCTTGGACCTCAGCTTTCAGTGTCTCAACAGATATTTGAACCTTACCAGAGATATCATTTTCCTTAATTCTTGGACTACCATGTCTGTCTCTCGATCCAACCTCTCTTCCCACCCACTTCTGAACCTATTCTTTACTTAGAGGCAGGCCTAGAACCAAGTCCAACAGATGAGGCAGGTGTCCAAACAAGAGTCCTTTTATGGGCGGCACCTGTGGCTCAAGGACTAGGGCACCGGCCCCATATACCAGAGGTGGAGGGTTCAAACCCAGCCCCAGCCAAAAACTGCAAAAAAAAAAAAGAATCCCTTTACGTGAGAGCTGCTTTACCTTGTACTAGGCCTCCCTCACCAGCTTTTGTGCGCCTTTCATCCGGATGGAGTCAAACCAAACCTGGTTGATTGACATCTGTTTAAAATGTCATAGAACTAGGCTGGGAGCGGCGGCTCAGGCCTGTAATCCTAGCTCTCTGGGAGACGGAGGCGGGTAGATTGCCTGAGCTCATGGGTTTGAGACCAGCCTGAGCCAGAGCCAGAGCGAGACCTTGTCTCTACAAATAGCCAGTTATTGTGGCAGGTGCCTATAGTCCCAGCTACTTGGGAGACTGAGGCAAGAGAATCACTTGAGCCCAAGAGTTTGAGGTTGCTGTGAGCTGTGAGGCTACGGCATTCTACAGAGGGCAACAAAGTGAGACTCTGTCTAAAAAAAAAAAAAAAAAAAAAGTCATAGAACTGAGGTGTGGGGAGGATGTTTGCAAAGGGACCTACTATTCTCCGATTCTTTGCTCTTGCTTCCTACTCTCACTTTTGTTCTCTTTCCCCCCCAAACAAACAGCTGTGGCCTTGCTGAGCCTAGTGCCAAACCAACAGGGAAGGAGATTCTGGCTGCTGCCCGGCCTTGGCTGCTTAGGACGCCCCAGAGGCAGGAGTTCAGTCTGCTAAGGAGAGCCACAGACACATAATCTGCCTACCCTCCTTCCTCTACCTAATTCTTTATAAATGATCATATTATATTTTTCATTATTAAGATAACAAAATATTTGAAAGTGGAGGAATGATGAAGAAGTTATATACATTCCCTTTCACCCAATTCCATCATCGCTTATCTTTTGGTTTATGTTTTATTCCATCTTTTCCATATGAATATAGGAAATCATTTAATACAACTAAAATATTTACTGAAGAATATCTCCTGTGTCCCACGCATACAGCGTTTGTGTTTATAATTTTCTACTTGGATCTAACTCCAGATTCATTTCTATGTTTCCTTTTTCTCTTCTAAAAGAGGAATAGGTGACCCTTTTCATCATGGAATGTTTGGAAATTCTCACATTTGAAGATACAGGCCCCTGAGACTAGATGAAGGTTGGAATCTGCAAGGGGCTCCAGAGTCACAGGAGGAACCGTTTCATGATTAAGACCATGAAGAGGAAAATAGAGCCCCCATGCTGATAAGAGCCGGGCTCAGGGGATGGAAGCAAGTAACTCAGAAAAGTCTAGGCCCCTTTCTGATTAGATAGGGGGGCAACCTGGGGTGGTGAAATACCGTTCAGAGGTTGTTCCTAGGAGATGCTGAATATTTATGAGCTATGCAATCAGGACCTAGGAGGTAAGGCTTAAAAATAAACAGGCAGCAGGATGGGGGCAGGGAAGAAGGAAGGGAGAGAGACACAGAAGAGAAACCATGGGAAAAGGGAGAGGGGCACACAAAAGGAAGGATGGAAAGAAAGAGTAGGTTCTTGTGGCAGCTCAGAATAGTAACTTCTCCTACGTCCTTAAAACCCACTTGTGCAGCTCAGTGCCTGTGGCTCAACGGGCTAAGGCGCCAGCCACGTACACCTGAGCTGGTGGGTTCAAATCCAACCCGGGCCCTCCAAACAACAAAGACGGCTGCAACCAAAAAATAGCCAGGCGTTATGGTGGGCACCTGTAGTCCCAGCTCCTTGGGAAGCTGAAGTAAGAGATTCTCTTAAGCCCAGGAATCGGAGGTTGCTGTGAGCTGCGATGCCACAGCTCCAGGGGGACAGCTTGAGGCTCTGTCTCAAAAAAAAAAAAAGAAAAAGAAAAAGAAAAGAAAAGAAACCAAAGATGAATGTGGAGCAGTAGAAAGAGGGACTCCCCGGAAGGGGACCCCTGCAGATGCTGGAGACATCTAGTATTCAAGGTGAAAACAAACAAACCTGTGACCACACAGGCCACACACTCAACCACTAAAGAAACTCAGACGAGAAATGCTCAGTGATGCCAAGTGGAAAACCCTTCATACGTGTATATAACACAAAAGCATTTCCCTCTGCATCACTGGAGGCAAGGGAACATTCCTCTTTAATTGAAAAGCGGGACATCCTTTGCAGGGTATAGGGGATTTGAAGATCTTAATTGGTCTCTTCCTTTGTGAATTTGATTCTCACCTACAGAAAGAGAGAAGGGGTGGGGGGAGAAATCTCAGGAGACAGTGAGACCCTGTCTCAACAAACAAACCAAAAAAAAACAAAACAAAACCCCAAACAAAAATAACTAAACCGTCTGCTCAGCTCCTTGGAACACTCATTCTATTGGATAGAGTGATGTGGTGCCTGATTCCAGAACTGCAAATAAAAGCCAATTTAGATCTTTAAATTTGTTGTAATTTCGTGTTTTGACATGAGTGAATGCGTGCAAAGCACTTATAACAAGGCAGTTGTAAGTTCACAGTAAATGTTTTTTAAACTTTAGTAAGCCTTTATTTCTTTGTTTTGCAAAGAAAGGTGGCTGAGTTAGTCCTTTTGGGTGATCATTCTAAAAGACCAAATCCGGTATCCTCGTTCAACTCTTCTGACTCTTCCTTGGCCCTGAACTTGGCAGGGGCTGTGGGAGCAGCAGGAGCAGCAGTGATATGGCACTGGTGTGACTGTGGTCACGGCCCCCCTTTTGTGCCCCTTTCAGAGCCAATCTCAGCAAGTGGGAAGGTGCAGTCTCCACAGAGAAAGCCAGGATGCGTTTGTATTCATTGATGAGAGAAAGGGGAATAGTTGGGTAACCAATCTGTAGACAAACCCTGGCAATACTGTGGACACCCTGCAGGAAGCAAGAATGCGGAGTTTCCCTGCGATGTCAAGCGCTTCAGGATGGCTGATGCTGCCATGGTTGTCACCTGCTGGATAAACAGCCCAAAGGAGAGAGCCGAGGTGTCCAGCAGTGTGGCTTCCTCAGACCCCCACTTTGTCTCAGTCTCAATAAGCTGCACATCACTCAGGATTTCCATGGTAACCTGAAGATTTTAGTGGTGATGCCTAAAGCCTGGAAGAAGGAGGCCTTTTCTCGCCCTAGACCAGTGTTCTGGGCCAGCACGGCGACGTCACATGGGGCAATGTCACCAGCACTGGAGGCAGCTGGCACTTCATATGTCCCTGGTCTCAGGGAGCTCCTTCTTGGTGAACACAAAGCCCACATTCCCCTACATAAGAGGCAACAGTTTTTCCAGATACCCTTAGAAGGCCTTGTGTGTCATGCCGTTCTCACCCATCAGCACCACAGCCTTCCCTCAGAGGGACATGCGGTCTGCGGCGTCTGCTTGGAGCCTACATTTCTGCTCCCACAATGAAGCATTTTGGATCATCATCCAAAAGTTTCATGATCTTTTTTTTGAGACAGTCTCAAGCTGTCACCCTGGATAGAGTGCTGTGGCATCACAGCTCACAGCAACCTCCAATTCCTGGGCTCAAGCCGGTCTCTTGCCTCCGCCTCCCAAGTAGCTGGGACCACAGGCGCCCGCCACAACGCCCGGCCATTTTTTGATTGCAGCCGTCATTGTTGTTTGGCGAGCCCGGGCTGGATTTGAACCCGGCAGCTCAGGTGTACGCGGCTGGCACCTTAGCCCATTGAGCCACAGGCGCCGAGCCAAGTTTCATGATCTTAAGGAAGTAGCTATATTTCCAGGTTGCCCTGCCTTCCTTGACCTCTTGGCAGTGCATCAGAGATTGCCACACAAGATTTAAAGACATGTCATTCACACAAGGATTCTCACATTTATTTATTTATTTATTTATTTTGCTGTTTTTGGCCAGGGCTGGGTTTGAACCTGCCACCTCTGGCATATGGAGCCGGCGCCCTACTCCTTTGAGCCACAGGTGTCGCCCGGACTCTCACATTTATTGACAGAGCCACAATAAACGTTACGTATTACAATTCGTGTCCTCATTAACATTAAATGAGCACCTACTGTGTGCCACACAATGTTGGACATACAAAGCTGAATTAAATACGGTCCCTGCTTTCTAAGAGCAACTTGAAGCTTATGGGAAAGATAGACATGTAAGCAAATAATTAAAGCATCATCTGGGCTCGGTGCCTGTGGCTCAAGTGGCTAAGGCACCAGCCACATACATCTGAGTTGGCAGGTTCAAATCCAGCCTGGGCCTGCCAAACAACGATGGCTGCAACCAAAAAATAGCTGGGCGTTGTGGCAGGTGCCTGTAGTCCCAGCTACTTGGGAGGCGGAGGCAAGAGACTTGCTTAAGCCCAGGAGTTGGAGGTTGCTGTGAGCTGTGGATGCCACAGCACTCTATCCAGAGTGACAGCTTGAGGCTCTGTCTAAAAAAAAAAAAAAAAAAAAAAATCTCCTGGTAACTTACACATGAGGAGACTAAACCAAGTGCTCTGGGAGGAGCATGCACTCTGCGAAAGAAAGATTTTACTGATCAGGTAACAGAAACTGGATTACCAAGATGAGGGGATGCAGAAGGTGGGCCTGGAGGGAAGAGGGCATTTCAGGAAGAGGAAGTAGTGCGAGCTAAGGCATAGGGCTGTAAAGAGTACTGCGCAGTCAAGAAACCGAAGTTTGGGAAACCGAATAAACACATGGATATGTAAAAAGTAAAAAAATAAAAATAAAGAAAAACAGTTTGGTACTGGGATATAGATGACCAGTGGGGATGGGGTCAGGATGGGAGTAATGGAAAAGGTCTTGGAAAGGTGACAGCAAGTGGACTGTGGTGATCCTTGTGTGCTACCTGTATGGGCCTATCCTGCAGGACGCAGGACTGTGGGGAGCCATTAATCATCCTTAAGTGGCATGATCGTACCTGAACCTCAGAGACAAGTACACGCATAGCTCACTGTCTGGCCCTTAGCAGGTGCTTACTAAATGGGGGGTGAACAAATACGTAACGGCTCTTGAAGCATCAGTGTAGAGGATAGAGTCTCAGTGGGAGGCTGAAGGCAGCGAGTTAGGAGGCTTTCCAATAGTCAGGATGAAAGATGATGAGAACCTAAGCCAAGACAGTGGCAATGGAGGTGGGCAGAAGGTAGAAAGTTGATGAAATACTTCTCAGAAGCCCACTGGAGTGGCATGCTTAGTTTGGGTTCAAGTTTAAACGCACATGGAGAAGTTAGAAAGAGTCCAAAAGAAAAGTCTATTGGGCGGTACCTGTGGCTCAAGGAGTAGGGCGCTGGCCCCATATACCGGAGGTGGTAAGTTCAAACCCGGCCTCAGCCAAAAATTGCAAAACAAAAACAAAAACAAAAAACCATAGGTAGAAAAGGCTCTATTTGTGATCATAACAAAACAATAACACATATTGGAATAAATATAACGAGAATTGTTCCAGGGGTGGCGCCTGTGGCTTATCGAGTAGGGTGCTGGTCCCATATACTGAAGGTGGTGGGTTCAAACCTAGCCTCGGCCAAACTGCAAAACAGAAAAATAGCCAGGCGTTGTGGCGGGTGACTGTAGTCCCAGCTACTCGGGGAGGCTGAGGCAAAAGAATCTCCTGGAGGTTGCTATGAGCTGTGTGATGCCACAGCACTCTACTGTGGGCAATAACGTGAGACTTTCTCTACAAAGAAAAAAAAATTGTTCCAGATCTAAATGATGAAAACTTTAAAATTAGTAAAGAACATAAAAAATGAGGTAGGTGTTTTGTCTTTCACAACTCTGTATTAGTGCAATTAGAAGTGGGGTTGGCATACTCCTTACTCCCCTTTGTTAAATCTGAGCCATTCCACCCTTATCCCCCAAAGCCTCCCTGGTTTTGAGTTAAGGTCAAAAGACCCTACTGCCCACCGGGCTCATTTCACCTCATTCTTTGCAGGTTTTAGCTCTCAGGTCACTGTCATGCTTGCCAAGCCTCCCCCTGCCCTAATTCTTCATGGTTTTAATTTGCACTTGGATAATCCATCCTATGTTCTTTTTTTTTTTTTTTTTTTTTTTTTTTGCAGTTTTTGGCCAGGGCCGGGTTTGAACCCACCACCTCTGGTGTATGGGGCCAGCGCCCTACTCCTTTGAGCCACAGGCCCCGCCCACATCCTATGTTCTTGCTGCTCACTTTCTTTTTTTTTTTGTTAGCTGACCAAGGCTGGGTTCGAACCCGCCACCCTCAGTATATGGGGCTAGCCCCCACACCCGTGGTATAGGGGGCCAGCACCCTACCTGCTGAGCCACAGGTGCCACCCACAGCTCACTTTCTTGACCTCCTTATCTCCCACAGTATTGTTACCTCCTCCTCCTCTGTGGTTAATCCTGTGGTTAATCCTGTG
Organism: Perodicticus potto; assembly: GCA_963574655.1. NCBI lineage: Eukaryota > Metazoa > Chordata > Mammalia > Primates > Lorisidae > Perodicticus > Perodicticus potto. The sequence continues at coordinate 18,871 of CAUYRH010035812.1, forward strand.
GTTATACCCTAGTAGATTTTGTCATAATCAATAACTGAACTTCCCTATGTTATCCATTTCGATCATTTCCAATCATTTTCCCTATTTTCCAGGTTACCACTTTCAGTATTCTAGATGCAACAAATCCTTTTTTTTTTTTTTTTTTCTGAGACAGAGCCTCAAGCTGTTGCCATGGGTAGAGTGCCACAGCATCACAGCTCACAGCAACCTCCAATCCTGGGCTTAAGCAATTCTCTTACTTCAACCTCCCAAGTAGCTGGGATCACAGGCACCCGCCACAATGCCCGGCTATTTTTGGGTTGCAGCCGTCATTGTTGTTGGCAGGCCCAGGCTGGATTTGAATCCACCAGTTCTGGTGTATGTGGCTGGCACCTTAGCTGCTTGAGCTACAGGTGCCAATTCAGGTGCAAAAAATCTTAGACCACACCAAGACAATCCATTTATTTCAATCCCTTTCCATTGCTCTTTCAATTTGTCCACTTATGGTCACACTTTTTTCATTACTCAGCTTTAATTCTCATGGTCAATCACCAGATTCTGTCTCTTGTATACATCTTATTATTATTATTTTTATTTATTTATTTATTTATTGCAGTTTTTGGCCAGGGTTGGGCTTGAACCTGCCACCTCCGGCATATGGGGCTGGCGCCCTACTCCTCTGAGCCACAGGCGCCGCCCTCTTGTATACACCTTTGACTTCCTTACTTGTCTTTCACTTGTTTGAGTTTGTTTGGCTAACCCACAATCTTGGGCAAATCCAACCCTCCATCTAATCCAACCCTGCTGTACCCAAGCAGCCAAACGTACCTGAAGAAAAACGCAAAACTATGCACACTGGTCTCACTTTTGATTCATGATCACTAATGTCAAGTACTCCTGTAATGCTGTGCAGCAATTATACTGTATTTCCATAGCCATTAACTATCCTGGTTTCCTATGTAACTCTATCTCTTTGCTCAAATCACAAACACCACTTCCCTTGTCCTCATTTAGCTGATAATTTTGCTTCCTATTTCATGAAGAAAAGACAAGCAATCAGAAAACAACTCCTGTGGCTTCCACCACCACATGGGACACCTCCTTGCATCTGTGTCTATACATTCTATCCTTTGTCTTGTTACAGTGGTTGAACTATCTGTTCCTAGTTAAAAGACCTCATTCACTTACGCTCAAGACTCTCATCTCTCCTACTCAGGGACGTTGTTTCAGGGACTCTCCTCTCTCTTCTTTGTATTCCATTTCCCTCTCAATGCTATAATTTTAATCAGAACACAAACATGAGGTTGTTTCTCTTATTAAAAAACTTCCCGATGCCACTTCTTTTTCAACTATCTCCTTATAAATCTTTTTCTCATTTCAGCAAAATTCTAATTCCTTTGCTTCCATTTACTCTTCTTCCTTCCTTCCTTCCTTCCTTCCTTCCTTCCTTCCTTCCTTCCTTCCTTCCTTCCTTCCTTTCTCCCTCCCTCCCTCCCTTCTTTTTATCTTTTTAGACAGAGTTTCATTCTGTTACCCAAGCTGGAGTGCAGTGGCGTGATCACAGCTCATGGCAACCTCAAACTCCCGGGCTCAGCCTTCCGAGTAGCTAGAACTATAGGTGTGTACCACCGCACCTGGCTAATCTTTACTTTGTAGATGTAAGAGTCTTGTTACTGCCCAGGCTAGTCTTGAATGAACTCCCGATCTCAAGAAATCCTCCAACATTGGCCTCATAAAGTGCTAAGATTATAGGTGTGAGCCACCATGCCTACTTTATTTCCATTTACTCTTAAATTCACTCCCATCAGATTTTGCTGCCATCAATTTATCAAATCTGCTTTTAACAAGGTCAGCGGTGACATCCACGTTACTAAATTCAATGGCAAATTTCATACTTCATCCTAGTTGTCTTATTCCATTTAGGCTGCTATAACAAAGATGCCATAGTCTTGGTGTGATTTCAACAACCAATATTTATTTCTCCAAGTTCCAGAGGCTGCAAAGTCCAAGACTGAGGTGCTGGCAGATTCAGTAGTGAAGGTTTATTTCTCGGTTCAGAGATAGGGGTCTTCTCCATGTGCCCCCACATGATAGAGGCCATGAGAGAGCTCTCTGGGGCCTCTTTTATAAGGGTACAGATTCCATTTGTGAGGGCTCAACCTTCATGACCTAATTACCTCAAAAGGCCCCACCTTGTGAGACCGTCACATTGGGGTTAGGATTTCAACACGTGAATTTGGGAGGGGAGACACAAACTAGTCAAGCTCCCACTTCACCAGTGTTCATTCCTTCCTCCTTCACTTGCTTCCTCCTTTCTTCACTTGGTTTCCAGGATACCACATTCTCCCTGATTTCCTCTTATGCCTTTGGCTCTTTCTTATTCTTCTTTATTATTATTATTATTATTATTTTTTGAGACAGAGCCTCAGGCTGTCACCCTGGATAGAGTTCCATGGCATCACAGCTCACAGCAACCTCCAATTCCTGGGCTCAAGCGAGTCTCTTGCCTCTGCCTCCCAAGTAGCTGGGACTACAGGCGCACACCACAATGCCCGGCCATTTTTTGGTTGCAGCTGTCATTGTTGTTTGGCAGGCCGGGGCTGGATTCGAACCCGCCAGCTCAGGTGTATGTGGCTGGCGCCTTAGCCCGTTGAGCCACAGGCGCCAAGCCTCTTCTTTATTTTTATTTATTTATTTATTGTTAATTATTGTTGCAGTTTTTTTGGGAGGGGGGCCGGGGCTGGGTTTGAACCTAGCACGTCCGCTATGTGGGGCCAGCACCCTACTCCTTTGAGTGACAGGCACCGCCCCTTCTTAGTCTTCTTTATTCTTCCTAAACTCCCCAAATTCTAAATGTTAAGAGCACTCAAGGGCCCAGTCCTAGGACCTGTGCTTTTCTATGTCCTTTGATGATCTCATCTAGCTCTGCAGTTTTGTACATCATTTATATGACAAGGATGTTCACATTTATATCTGTATTCTAGCTCTCTCTCTAAACTTCGGATTAGTTCATCCAACTGCCCACGTGGTGACACCACTGAGAGTTCTAACAGGAATCTCAAACTTAGCATGTCCACAACCAAGTTCCTAATATTACCCATTGAATCTGCAATGCCTTTAGGTTTCCCCATCTCAGTGACATTAACTCTATTTTCAAAATATCTGTATGTCTGGAATCTGACTACTTCTCATCTCTACTGGTATCGCCCTGGTGCTAATCACCATTATCACTTCCCTGTGTGTATTCTGAAAGCTTCGCAGCTGGTTTCTCTTGTTCTTTCCTTGACTTATCTTCAGTCTATACTTAGCATAGCAGCCAGGGAAATCCCGTTTAAAAACAAGTCAAAGGCTCGGCGCTTATAGCACCATGGTTAAGGAGCCAGCCACATACACCAAGGCCCAGACCAGCTAAACAACAATGACAACTGCAACCAAAAAATAATTGGGTGTTGTGGCAGGCACCTGTGGTCCCAGCTACTCGGGAGGCTGAGGCAAGAGAATCGCTTAAGCCCAGGAGTTTGAGGTTGCTGTGAGCTGCAACAGAGTGAGACTCTGTCTCATAAAACAACAACAAACATAGGCTTGGCGCCCATAGCACAGTGGTTACTGCACCAGCCACATACACTGAAGGTGGTAGGTTGGAACCCGGCCTTGGCCAGCTAAACAACTGCAACGAAAGATAGCCAGGCATTGTGGTGGTGCCTGTAGTCCCAGCTACTTGGGAGGCTGAGGAAAGAGAATTGCTTAAGCCCAAGAGTTTGAGGTTGCTGTGAGCTGTGACGCCATAGCACTCCACTGAGGGTGACATAGTGAGACTCTGTCTCAAAACAACAACAACAACAACAGCAACAAACATAAAGAGTAAGGAAGGGAAACTGTCATGTAGTAAAATATATTACAGAGCTATAACAATTGAACAATTAAGTATTGTCATGGGAATTAACATACAGATGAACTAACGGAACAGAGATGCCCATTCCTTCAGGAATCTGATATATGAGAAAAGCAGCCCTGCAAATTAGCAAAGGTAAGGTAGGAACAGCTACTTATCTGTTTTAGGAAAAAAACTACATCTGCACAAGGAAGGGGGCCATGAGAAGACAGAGGCGAACTCCGGCATGATCTACAGGCTGAGGAATGCCAAAGTTTGCTGGCAACCATCAGAAGCTGGAATCAGCAAAGAAGGATCCTCTTCTAGAGCCTCAGAGAGAGCACGGCCCAGCTGCAACCCTGATTTCAGACTTCTAGTCCATGAGGAAATAAATGTCTGTTGTTTTAAACCACCCAGTTTTTTTTTTTTCTTTTTCTTGTTTGAACCCACCACCTCCGGTATATGGGGCTGGGGCCCTACTCCTTCGAGCCACAGGCGCCACCCTAAACCACCCAGTTTTTAGTATTGTTACAGCAGCTGTGGGAGCAGGCCTAATGCAGGAGAGACTGAGACAGAGAACACTAATCCTCCCTGAGAGGGCAGTTGTAAGAGATAGCTATTTAACCAGGCATATTCATTAAACATCTATTTATGGAGTGCTAGCCCTGTGCCTAGTTTTATAAAAGGAACCCAGAAAGCTCCTGTTCTCCTAGCCTTTGTTGTGTCTGTCCTGGGATGTGGACCTTTCTGCCCACGTTCTTCCAGATTTGTAGACTTGTGTCTTACAAAGTGTCTCCCCGCAGCCTCCTCCATTGGAACCCTGTTGGGAAAAGGGTACTCTTGTGCACACAGCTCTGGCTTATTATCTCAGCAGCTACAGGGGTTGTGCCAACAAACTCTGGCTCCTGCTAGGGGCAGGCTCCTGCTGTCTGCTTTCCAGCTGGGTGCCTGCCTTTGCTCTCTGGTCCCCCCTCCTGTGTGGCCCTCCAGCCCCTGCCCTCTGGCTGGGTCACCGCCCCTGGCAGCATTACTCTGAAGCCAAGAGACCTGCTGGGCCATTCACAGGCACAGCCTAGTGGGGGTAGAGGACAGATGTTAGTGCCTTGCCCCCCTCAACACACACGCACATGCTCAATGTGTATTAGTGCCCTGGGAAGGGATCCAGGCAGAGAGTGATGGGAGACTCTGGACTCTGGGGGGATGCAAATAGACTGGGCAGTGTGCGTGTGCATTGTGGAGAAGCAGTGGCAGTAATCAGTGTGCGATTGGGGAGGTTGTCCTCAGACTGCCCTCCTGGGCAATTACATGCCAGCAGCTTCGTCCACCACCAGCTGGCATGCAGGCTTTGGACCACCAAGAAGTCTCCCCATATGGCCCCCAGCTTGGTCACTGAAAATTCCCAGCCTATATGCTGGCACCAGGCCAAGGAAGTTAGCCCGGGGTGACTAGTCTCTCACCCAACACATACACACACACACACACACACACACACACACAGGATGGGTGGAGGGGAGAGGAGTAGCGAGTTCTTTTAGAGGCTCATGGTTCTCCAAATACCACTCTGCCTAGGGCTCCTGTGTTCCCCATAACACTTCCCTTTCCCATCACCTATACTCCTCTGTAAACCTGCCCACCCCAAACACCACCCCAAGAAGGAAGTATTCCTCTTCTACATTTACCTTATCACTTCATCAACCCCTGGCCCTAGGCTCTTTTCTAGGACTCTACCTGTGAAAACACACACACAGTCTTCCCATCCGATATTATAACCTTATGAGAACAAACTTACCTCCTAACTCTACCAATTCAACTCCCCCATCTTCCTAACCTCCTTTTTGCCAACTGACCTTCACATCCTCCTTTTCTCTTTCTTATCCTTTTGAAAGTTTGCAGTGTACGTATTTTTGGCAAAACTCTAAAAAAGAAGTAGTCTTCAGAGGTGGCAGAAGGCAGAGGCTCCAAACTCTGACTCTTTCTGCAGCCTAAGGTGGAACTTTATAACTCAAGTGAATGGATCCCAACAAGGCCCCTCCCATTACAGTGAAACACCTGCTCAGTGTTCAGGGGCAAGCACCTCGCCTCCAGCTTACAGGTGAAGACATCCACATAGTTACAGTGAGTTACCTACCCACTCTAGCAAGAGGTAGAAACCAGCATTGCCTTCGGAGGGTGGGAGGTGTACAGGCGTCTAGCAAACAAGGAAGGAATCTAGGTAAACACCTTTTCTGGAACCACCCATGGAAGAGCCCAGAAAGAACTAGACTTGAAAGGGTGCAGGGCCACCTGTATGACATTAAGTAAAAAGGGAAGGGGAGGACAGGGCTGCAGAAGAGCTGGAAGAAGTGACTGCCCTGGGCCTTCTCTACCAGCTCTCTGCTCCACCCTCTGCGGGGCCCAGGACTCTAGGACCACCTAGAGCGTGGAGGAAACTGGGAGGGAACTTAGAGGATGGCTGGGAGGAATTTATTCTCTGGTACAGCCCAGTGGAGCACTCAACCCTTCTTCGGTTTAGGTCTGAGTTTGATTTAAGAGGAGGATATTCTAGAGATACAAAGAAGTACAAAGAATGAAAAAAAGAGAGAGAGAGAGAATGGGCAGCTCCTGTGGCTCAGTGAGTGGGGCGCTGGCCCCATATACAAAGGATGGCGGGTTCGAAACCAGCCCCAGCCAAACTGCAACCAAAAAAAAAAAAAAAAAAAGAAAGAAAGAAAGCAAAGAAAAACAGGAAAAGGACAGAGGGGGAGGAGAGAGGGAGAGGGAGGGGATGAATAGAGAAAGGGTGAGGTGTAGAAGGAGGTTCAGCCAGGAGAGTCTTGTAAAGAGGAGAGTGGCCTCGCTGTTTGTCCAGTCTCCAAACCCAGATGACAGGGATTAGAAACAGCCTTGCCCACGGGCTGAGCCGCATCCTCCGCTTAGGGAACCATGAGCAAATACGCCCTGATCCCCACATAAAGGGCCAATTAACTGCGCTGTCTCCAGGAACAAATCCGCTAACAGTGTGACAAGCCCCTAGACGCTGGCGGGCCCTGTGTTTGCAGAGAGGCCGGCCGGGGAGCAAATCAGGGGATTAGGACCGGGTGGACCCGCATGGTGGGAGAGTTTCCAGCCCTCCCCGCCCCTGAGAAGGGACTGGTGCCAAGACACGGAAGTTCTGTGCTGGTTCATTTCAGCCTCTGGTGTGGTGGCACCCGGGTGACAGCAGCCGGCAGGGGGCGGAGCAAAGGGTCCACCGCTCCCCTACCCCGAGCGGTCAGGATATACCCACTTCCTCCTTAACAGATGGGAAAAGTGAGAGCCAAAGGCAAGGACGTCTTGTAATGGCAAATACAGGATTGGAACCCACTTCTGGGTTGATCATTCCTGAAAGGACAGATTTCTGATGGGAAATCTACCCCTTGCCATGTCACTGTCCTGAATGTCGCCTGGCTCTGGAGCAAGGCACAGTCACCAAAGTCTGTTTCCACCTACCCCGACTCTTCTCAGCCTCAAGGTCTGATTTGAGTCTTCCGTGCGGCGCCAGGGTGGTAGTTCTGCACCAGCGCCGGCAGAAGAGGTGCTGAGAACAGCTCCCCCGGCGCTGCCTCCCACGGGGCCTTCCCCAACCCCGCCTTGAGCTCCCAGCCTTCTGAAGTCCTGCTGAGAGCTGGGCCAAGACGCCTAAAGGCCGCTGGTTGGAGGCTCAGGGGAAGCGTCTGGATTGAGGAACGAGTCTTGGGACAAGCCCGCTCCCCCTTGGCAACCACTCTGGTTCACTTGAGGCCTGAAATAATCCAACTCTTGACTCTGCTTACTCTGGGGTCTGCGTCTGTGTAGCACCCCTCTCTGATCTCGACCTGTTTACCTGCCCCCTCTTGGGGAAGGAGTCACCCCCAAGAAGATTGTCTTGAGCCAGAGCTCGGCTACTCATTCATCAATCAGCCGGGCCTTTGCCCCAGATGGGAACCATCCTCCACTCTCTCTTTCCCGCGACACCCCTAATCCTCTCCTGTCACGGGAAGTGTGTGGGGGGTGGTGGTGCAGGATTGGGACATCTTCAGGTCAAAAGAACCCAGAGAAGTCAGAGGCAGCCCGGGCCTGCAAGGCGAGGATATGTTTTCCCCCCAGTAAAGACGACTATTTGTCAGATTAGAACAGATTTGCCCCAATTTTGCATCCATCACTTCTCTTGCACTTGCCTTGACAGAAATAATATTGTTCTCTTTGTCTTTGCCTGGTTCCCCTTCAGTCTCCTCAAAAACGTAAAACAATTTAATAAAACATGTCAGAGCAGAGTAATGCAAAACTATGCAAATAAATGCGAGTTGCCCTGGTTTCCCGGGCTTTCTCCCTCTACTTTTACGCGGTCAGAGCCTCCTGTAGAAACGCCGACATCGGAGCGTCTGGAGGAGGACGCTCGGGTCAGGGTACGCCTCCGCATCCCCTGGGCTCCGGGGTGCCGACCAGGCGATAGTGGGCAAAGGGGTGGATCCGCCTCGGAATGCTTCTCTTCTCCGTCCCAACTCCAGCTCCCAGACATCCCAGCCTACGCTCCGGGACTTGGGAGGAACGGAAGCCAGGGCTTTGAGAGCTAAAGGGCTAAAGGGATGTTTGTTTGCGCTTTGCCTTAGTTCCCCTAAGGGCCGAGGAAAGAGACAAGAGGTCCAAAAGTTAGGCCAAAAGGGCAGAGTTCCACAGAACCTCATCCCTCATCCTGGGTGTTCTAAGACGGGAGGGAAACTCTCTTGCGGTGTCCAGGACCCGGGCCGCGGGGCGGGGACTCCAACTCGTGCGCTACGCGACTCCAGTCTGCTGCCCTGCCAGTGGCCATTCGTGTGGGGGTGGGAGGGTAGAAGGAGGCGGATTAATCCCTTAATTACGCGGTGATCGGCGTGGCACCTGCTTCTGCCCGCGCGTGTCCCGGGGGACTCTGGCACTGGGAGGTGGAGAGAAGGACGCAGGAAGGAAGAGGCACGCGGAGGCGCCGGCCGTACCCAGGCGCTCCGGCGGGAGAGCGGCACCGTGGCTGCGGCGGCGCGCAGAGGCTGCGGAGGGGCTCACGGCTCCCAGCCCGCGGGTCTCAGACCCAGGGGCTGGGCCCCGAGCCCCCCGCCCGGGTCCCAGCTGGGTCGAGCCATGCTGCGCTACCTGCTGAAAACGCTGCTGCAGATGAACTTGTTCGCGGACTCCCTGGCCGGGGACTTCTCCAACTCCAGCGAGCTGCTCTTAGGCTTCAACTCCTCGCTGCCGCCGCTCAACAACACCCTGCTGCCTCCAGACCCCTCCCTTAACAGTGAGTCCCTGCCCCATGGGGACGTCGGATCCGGGAATTGGGTGAGGTTGAGAGGGCGGCGGGGAGGGTAAGGCGAAAGCGCTCCTGCCCCTTGGGGCAGAGCTCAGCAGGGTCTCCCAGAGCCTGGCCACGTAGTGGAGGCTAAGGGATAATTTGGAGTTTCAAACGTACGAGTGGGGGTATCCTCGGGAGGTCGAGAGCTTAGGAGAAGATGAAGCTGAGTCCCTTACTATCCATCTCCCCCAAGGGCCCCCACGCCCAACCCGGATGAGAACTGTGGCTGGAGACAGGGAGGGAAATCCCCAGCTAAGAAGGGCCTGGCCCACGGCAGGGAGGGGAGAAGATGGGGTACGGTCGTCGGCGGGCCTCAGGCAAGCCAGACTACTCGGTGACCCACGCTGGTAGGTCTTCGGGGCCAGAAGTTTTCTTAGAACTCACTTAGGAAGCCCAAATGCTGGACGAGTTTGCTATGGAGGGGACCGGGCAGCGATCATTTCTAGAATACTTAAAAGTTTGTCTCTCAGTGGTGGGACTCAGACGGCCCACCCTGACAGAGCTTCCGCAGGCTGCAGTGCTGGCGGCGAGGTCGTTAGCGCTAATTACGGTGATTAATAAATGACTCAGACAGCGCGCTTTCCCCGACCGCGGTGGGGAGGCTGCGGGAGTGGGACGCGCCAGCCTGGGGAGAGGCCCGATCGCGCCCCCTGCGGGCCACGTTGGGAACTCCCGCTCTCCGGACACTTTGAAGGGTGATTCCCTTCAGGTACTTCTAGCCCTCTGTCCCGCTGCCTCTGTCTGGCAGAGGCCACTGTGCTGGTGCCTAGAAGGTGGCGAGAAAGGAGACGGGCAAAGTGCGTGTGTTTCTGTGTGGGGTACTCCAGGTGCTGTGGGAGGAGCCCCAGAACTTCATTAGCATGGCCATTAGCTATTCATTAGGCTGCTGTCGAAGCATCTCCTGAGACCAGAAATGACAGGGAAGACATTCCAGGGAAAGAGCGCCTGCAGCTGTGTCTACAGGAATTAGGGGGAAATGGCCAACCAGAAGGGTGTGGTATGTATGGGAGGGTGGGGGAATGAGCCCGGATTCTGGAATCTCCCGACCCTCCTAGTTTTCCAGGAGTTTAAGCACAGTCATCTCGCTGACATCTTGGAGAGTAACGCCTTTGCTCACCTACCGCTTTTACGGAGTCTTTTCAATCTTGAAAATTTAGTGAAGTATGTAGGGGAGGTGCTGATCGTCACATTTTGCCTCAGAGGAAATTTATAGAGGTTGAAGGGTACCCTAATAGTTACAAAAGCAGCATGAAGCAAAACTTTGGCAATAACAAATCTATGTCTATTTTCATTACACATGAGGGTTATATGAAGGGGGGTAAAGAGAGTATTTGGGACTGGTAGAATCTTATCCAAGTAAAGGATCCAGAATAAGGTAGGGTGTGCCGGGGAGGGAAAAAAAACCCTTAAATAATGGTAGAATAGCTACTTTTATACATCGAGTGCTTTATGTATATTAATGGTTATATAAAAATCCTATCACTACTCCCACATTATAGAGAAACTGATACTTAGAGAATTTAAATTATTCACCAATTTTTATAGCTACGAAGGGTCCAAGTCTGAGATTCCATTCCTCCTGGGTTTGACACCCACACCTGTGCTCTTAGCCACTCACCATTGATGTTTCAAAATTGGAAATGGGATGGGATGGAGAGGAAGAGATGAATGAGAAGCAGACATTTCCTTTTTTTATTTGTTTGTTTTTTGAGACAGAGTCTCACCCTTTTGCCCTGGGTAGAGTGCCATGGCATCATAGCTCACAGCAACCTCAAACTCCTAGTTTCAAGTGATTCTTAAGGCTCAGCCTCCCAAGTAGCTGAGACTACAGGTGCCTGCCTGTTTTTTCTATTTTTAGTAAAGACAAAGTCTCACTCTTGCGCTCAAGCTGATTTTGAGCTCAAGCGATCCAGCCGTGTCAGCCTTTCAATGTGCTAGGTGGTGGCTGTGGGGGTGCCTTCCAAATGGAAGTGTGGAAGGGAGGAGATTAAGAAAATTACTCCCTTCCCCAGTTGGGAGAGAAACTGATCTTGTCTACAACCAATGAAATGCACTCCCAGGATTGTGCCCAGGATTGTGCCAGCGTGGTCACAACCCATCCAGCTTTGTCTTCACCAGAATTTCTAAGAGGAGGAGGCAGGAAATAAAACCCAATCCCACATCTTGCTGGAAGCAAGAGTTTTCTACAGATTTTGGAAAAGAGTGGGAGAGGTGGGGTCAGAGGAGGTGTTGGACAGATGCTGGGAGCTGTCCCCAGTTATTTGACACCACGTTATGTGAGGCTGTAGCAGCACCTACTGGTCACCACCCATTACAAATCTACTTCCCATTACTGGACTGGGAGCTGAGGGCATCTGATTATAATGGGCTCTTGGATCTTGTATCCTAAACTGTGTAAGAGCAGATGAAACAGGCAGAAGTCTGTAGGTCTAGCGGGAGGCAGGGGCACATTACACCAACGAACTGATCCATGTGAGCAATGGAAGTAGAGGAATCCCTTTTCCAGTGGCTCTTAGCCTTTGTTGACTACATAAACCAGTAGAATAATCTTTTGATAATTATGCACCTCTCAGGACAAGGAGCTTTCCTCCCATTACTACCGCCATTTACATTTGAGTCCAATGACTTTAAGGGATGCTCAGAAGCAAAGATAGATGATCTCAGATGGCAGAAAGAGGGCTGTTCTTAGAACCCAAGTTAAGAACCCTTTTTAGTCTCTGCTCTATCACTCATGTCTTCTCTTTTACAAGGGGCCCTAGGCTGGTCCACGTTCCCAATTTCAATGGGACCTTCTGGATGAGAAGAACCAAGCATTGTTCTGGGGCTGTTCATGGTGTTCACTGAGCTAGGATGACCAGTGAGCCAGAGCAGTGAGAGACTGACCCCAGCGGAATAGAAGTGTGGGTCTGTTGAAGGTGGTAGGAGAGGGGTGGGGTCCTGAGGTGATCCAGAGAGCCGGCCTGGGAGTTTGCGTCCTGATTCCTTTGCCTGTCTAGATTGTCATCTCTTTTCTAGACTGAGAACATGGGAGCGTCTGCCAGTAAGGAGATACTGAAGCCTGTAGAGGGAGTGGGTGGGCAAGGATGGCCAGTGGGGGCTCTAGCAGACGAACCATAAAGATGCAGTTACTATCACAGGGTTCTCTTTCCCTCTGGATGCTCTCTCTCCCCCGAATTTCGCCATATGAACGCACCGTGCCACCACCTGTCCCCAGGGTCAAGGGTCGGGCCGGAGGACGCTATGCCGCGTATTGTGGAGCAGCCTCCAGATCTTCTGGTCTCCCGGGGCGAGCCGGCCACGCTGCCCTGCCGCGCTGAGGGGCGGCCCCGACCCAACATCGAGTGGTATAAGAACGGGGCGCGCGTGGCCACTGCGCGCGAGGACCCGCGCGCGCACCGCCTGCTGCTGCCCAGTGGCGCCCTTTTCTTCCCGCGTATCGTGCACGGACGCCGGGCGCGGCCGGACGAAGGTGTCTACACTTGCGTGGCTCGAAACTATCTGGGGACGGCGGCTAGCAGAAATGCCTCGTTGGAAGTGGCAGGTAAGAGTCCCGAGGTCGTGAGCTGTTTGCTTCCAGAGTTTGAGGTAGGCGAGAGGGCACTGGGCAATCCACAACGAGCCCCAAAGATCTCGCCCCGATCAGCAACTTCTTTGGGGACCACGACCTTTGGTCACTAAAGCCCACAACATAGCCAGAGGAGGAAGTGGATTCGACTGTAAGGCTAGTATTTTCACACCTGGGAAAGAGTTCGGTCTGCTCCGACCATCCCCAGCCCCCTCAAGACAATACGCTCCGCGTATCCTCGCCCAGTGGTGGCATCCTAAACCCAGCTCATCTTTCCTGCCCCACCTGTCACTCTCCAGTCCTTCGCGATGATTTCCGGCAGTCTCCTGGAAACGTGGTGGTGGCTGTGGGGGAGCCGGCAGTAATGGAATGCGTGCCCCCCCGCGGCCACCCGGAGCCTTCAGTGTCCTGGAAAAAGGGCGGCGCAAGACTCAAGGAGGAGGCGGGCAGGATCACGGTGAGGGGCGGGGCCGTGGCTGAGGCCTTCCTGAGGGGCGGGGCCATAGCCTAGGGTTAGGGGACAGCTTCCAAAAAGGCAGGTTTGAATCTAAGGGTCTTTAGAGGGGCGGGGAATAATGTCTTGGAGGAGATAAGGAAGGAGAGTTGAGATCACCAATTGACCAGAGACTAAGCATCAGCTATGGCGTGAGAGATGAGTAGGGTAGGATGCAACTGGTATGAAAAAGGTAGAGAGCGGCCAGGCGAGGTGGCTCACGCCGGTAATCCTAGCACCCTGGGAGGCCAAGGCAGGTGGATCGCTTGAGCTCAGGAGTTCAGAGCAGCCTGAACTAGAGGGAGACTCTGTTTCTAAAACTAGCCCGGAGTGGTGGTGGGTGACTGTAGTCCCAGTTACTAGCGGGGTTAAGGCAAGAGAATCACTTGAGCCCAAGAGTTTGAAGTTGCTGTGAGCTATGACGCTACATACTCTGTCTCAATATGAATATAGGAAGGAAGGAAAGGAAAGAGAAGGGAAGGGAAGGGAAGGAAAATGTGGGGAGCATGATGACTCAGCGACTCCTTATCTGATATGTGAGTCAACATCATTGGTCATCATCGGCTTGCTGTGAAGATCAAATAAACCTTACACACACATACACACATGTTCCGATGGCTGTAAGGGACCATTACTATTATTACTCTGCAGATCCGTGGAGGGAAGCTGATGATGTCGCATGTACACAAGAGTGATGCTGGGATGTATGTGTGTGTGGCCTCCAACATGGCAGGAGAACGGGAGAGTGCGGCGGCGGAACTTGTGGTACTGGGTAGGCTCAGGGAGTTTTGGAGTTAGGGGAGTGAATAGCCTGGGGAGTCAGCAGCTGCACGAACACCCTGACGGTTCACTCTCTCCCACTCCATAGAGCGTCCCTCGTTCCTGCAGAGACCAGTGAATCAAGTGGTCCTGGTCAATGCCCCTGTGAGTTTCCTATGTGAAGTGCAGGGGGATCCCCTACCTCGTCTGCATTGGCGCAAAGAGGATGGGGAACTGCCCACAGGCAGGTGAGATGCTGTAAGGAAACCTAACCAGGTCAAAAGCCTACCCTGCCCTAAGAAACTGGGAGGCAGGGCAGAGAGAAGTCTGCTTCCCAGAACCTGTGGCTCTTGCCCTGTCTAGTCCCCACCTCCCTTCAGGCGTCCACGGGTACCAGCTTCTGCCCCTATTGAGTCCTGCCTTGTCTTTATGTGCCCTGACTCTGGTGTCTGTCCTGGGGGAGAGAGAAGGGCTCTGTAGCTGTGTCCAACGCAGCCTGGGGGTGGGGAATGGAGCAGGTATGAGATCCGCAGTGACCACAGCCTTTGGATTGGTCGTGTGAGTGCTGAGGATGAGGGGACTTACACCTGCGTGGCAGAGAACAGCGTGGGCCGTGCTGAAGCCTCTGGCTCCCTCAGTGTCCATGGTGAGAGCGCTGTCTGGGACTGCCTGTGGTAGGGATGCTATGACGGAAGAAGGGGGGTGAGTAGAGGAGGAAGGGGGAGGAAAGGCAGAGCAGGGGATGTGGGTGGGGCCACTGAGACACCTGCTCCTATTTAAGCCAAACTTGGGCTTCTCCCTCCTCTTCCTTCAATCTCCCTTCTTAGTGCCACTGATTCCTTTGTCTCACATCCTCTTCCCAGTCCCACCCCGGTTGGTGACCCAGCCCCAGGACCAGACGGCAGCTCCTGGAGAGAGTGTGACTTTCCAGTGTGAAACCAAAGGAAACCCCCCACCTGCCATTTTCTGGCAGAAGGAAGGGAGTCAGGTAGGTGGCCATCTCCAAGGCCCTTCCCACCAGCCCTCCTCTGTCACATGTCACTTCTGACACTTCTTGCCAAGGCCCGGCTTAACTAGGTTCCGGACGCGGACCGCTAAGTTACCTTGCTCAGGTTCAGTTACTCTTAGGTGCCTGTCTACTTTAGCTGGAGAGAGAGAGAGAGAGTCTTAGAGAGAATAAAGCAGTCTTCTTAGAAAGATGGATCTTAGTCTTTAGCAGAGCTTGGTAATCTTCAGCAGAGAGATACTGTGCTGGGGTTTTGCAGGCAGGAGAGGAGACAGAGTCAGAGTAAGCAGGTCCGTGATAGAATGCACATGCTCCTTGACGGCCTTCTCCTCCAGCCTATATAAGGCTGATCTCCTGCTTCTCAACACCACAGGTGTAGAGACTGCCAGTTTACCACCGCTCTCATCTCGGGAGCTCTCATGCTTGTTAGGAGAGCTAAATCCCTCCCCACGCCCTTTCCACCCACGTATTCCATCATTGAGCTGTACAGGTATTTCTTATAACTCTCACTCCTCCTAGCCATAGGTTATATGGGCTGCAACACTCCTCTGTGCCTAAGCCTCCCTCATGCTCTCCACAATTCTGCAAACATTTCTCTGTGGCTTCTGTTTTACCTTCTGTTTTACCTTCTCTGTTTTACCTTTGGTACCCCACTCCCCAAATCCTTGCAGTTTATTAGGGGAGAAGGAAATAAGATAATGAATATAAAAGGTAAAAGTCCTGGAGCACATTTGACATTTGAAAAATACTTGATAGTAATACGTTAAAGCAGTAAGGAACAGTCCTAGATGGTAATTCCGAGGAGAGTCTTTCTATTTGGGGCAAGGCTGTCCTGAAGGTATAGGAAACTTGATCTGTTCTCTTCTCCCCCAGACTTCTGGAACCTTAGGCTTTGGACATAACACACAACTCTAGAAATCAAGTATCGAGCCAAAGTTTCCCAGGGTAGGAGATTACTTGCTCTTCTTTTTATAGGTATTCTTACTAGCTGCCAAGGCACTTCCAGGGAAAGCTCACAGTCTTCCCTTTTCAAGCTAGCAAACAACCCCCAGAGCACACAACTTGAATGAACTTTAACTGACATTACAACATAAGTAACTCCCTCTAAAGGAAGGGAAGGACTTTTGCTACTAGGAAACAGGATCAGTAAAATAAAATAAGTCTGATTAACCCAACACCACTGGGAAACTGGCAACCTGCCACTTGATTCCAAATCCACAGGCACCATTTTCCAACATCTTCTCTAGCACCTGGAACTACTGTATTTTAATTAGATTCTCACATGAATAAAAATGGTGCTGCTAGTAGGGGGTGGGAGTAGGTATCAGTCAGGGGCTTGGCATGGTGCCACTATCCTGAGACCCAACCCTGCTTCCCTGTTTTCCACGTATCTATCTAATGAAAAACATTAAAGCCAGAAAGAAGGGGGGAGTATTTAATATTTATCACATACTGTGTTAGTGAACTTTCATGTGATTGTTTCATTTCATCTCATAAGTATCCTTTTAAGATACTTTTTAAGCCAAATTTGGGCTCAGGAAGGTTAATAGCTTGCTCAGTTTCCCAATGGGTAAGTTATAGGGCTGGGAAGTAGACCCCCAAATTGTCTAATCAAATTCCCTAATGCTTGTGAATAAGTTTAACTAGTTTGCTCCAGGTCACATCACTGTCTGGGGACACAGTAAGAATTAGGAATTCTCTGGATTCTGAGATTTATGGGAATGGGGCACTCTCCCTGCCCAGCTGCCTGCTCATTCTCTACCTTGGTCCCCACCACCCACTCCAGGTCCTGCTTTTCCCTAGTCAGTCACTTCAGCCCACAGGGCGCTTCTCAGTCTCTCCAAGAGGCCAGCTCAACATCACTGAAGTGCAGAATGGGGATGCTGGCTACTACGTGTGCCAGGCTGTCAGCGTGGCTGGCAGCATCCTGGCCAAGGCCCTGCTGGAGATAAAAGGAGGTACATACCCATGGAGATAGGCTGGACCCATGGCTTGGAAGGAAATAATGTCCTAAAGAGATCTGTTTCTCTTGGATTCTATACACTATGTCTGCAAGTGGAGGGCTGTGCATGTCCTTGAAGTTTAGAAACCAAAAGCAGCAGCCACTAATAGTTGGCTGGACCCAGTCAGAGACTACAGATGAATATCAAAGCCACTGCTATCACCAGGGGCTTGGGAGGAGGGTGAAGGAGCACAGAATGGGGGGGGGGTGCGGGTTGCCTAACCCTAGGCTCCTCCCCTGAAGGGACCAAGTTCTTCCTTTCTCAGCCTCCTTGGATGGGCTGCCTCCCATCATCCTCCAGGGACCAGCCAATCAGACTCTGGCACTTGGCTCCTCTGCATGGCTGCCATGCAGAGTGACTGGAAACCCTCAACCCAGTGTCCGATGGAAGAAGGATGGGCAGTGGCTGCAAGGCGATGAGCTCCAGCTCACCTTAATGACCAATGGTACCTTGCACATTGCCAGTGTGCAGGTGAGTGTCACCCCTGGAGCCTTAGTAACTGAGAATGGCTTCCTGGTCCACATTGCCATTGCAAGTAGGTACCCACTGGGTATTCCACTGGGAACTTACTGGGCCTTCCCTTTGTTCTCTCAGACCACCTAAAGCT
This sequence comes from Perodicticus potto, assembly GCA_963574655.1. Taxonomy (NCBI): domain Eukaryota; kingdom Metazoa; phylum Chordata; class Mammalia; order Primates; family Lorisidae; genus Perodicticus; species Perodicticus potto. The sequence continues at coordinate 36,477 of CAUYRH010035812.1, forward strand.
TCCAACATCCTCCCCATCCTCTGTTATCTGCTTCTACCCCTCCCACTCCCATGCTCCACTAAGCCAGAGCTCTACTTCTTCTACAGGAGATGGATTTGGGTTTCTACAGTTGTGTAGCCAAGAGTTCCATAGGGGAAGCCACATGGAGTGGCTGGCTTAAGATGCGAGGTGAATGTTTTCTTCTTTTCCTTGTTTTGACAGCACCGTTCTTCAGACCTTCTTCAAAGGCAGTCAATACCTCCCCAAACCCCAGGACTAACTTACCTTGTAAATCCATGGACTTGGTGGTAGAGATGAGGATGGGGAAGTGGTGCCCATGAGGGTAGATGTGATTAGGGGTTAGTAAACTTTCTCCTCTGATGGCCACCACTGGTCAGAGCTCTACAGCTGCTCTGGGAAGGAGTCAGGTTACACTGGGGTCATCCTTTTCCCATCCTTCTACTTAAAGATTATCTCCTACTGCAGAAGATTGGGGAGCATCACCAGATCCCCCTACAGAAGCCAGTACCCCTCCGGGGCCTCCTTCTCAGCCAGTGGTCACTGAGATCACCAAGACCAGCATTACTCTGACCTGGAAGCCCAACCCGCAGGCTGGGGCCACAGTCACCTCTTATGTGATAGAGGCCTTCAGGTATGGAGAAAGTTCTGAAGGCAAACTGGGAGAGTTAAAAGGATGATAGCCTGTGTCTTTAGAGTCTTTGCAATTGTGTGGTGGGATTCTCCAGCCCCCTCTCTCAAGGTAAGGAGGTAGTAGCGGTCCACAGAGAATGGATGAGATGGAGTAGACAGGTTGGGGTTTCCTGGCTTAGACAACCCTGCCACCTCATTCCTGTTATAGCCAAGCAGCTGGCAACATGTGGCGGACAGTGGCAGATGGCGTGCAGCTGGAGACACACACAGTCAGTGGTCTGCAGCCCAATACCATCTACCTGTTCCTGGTGCGAGCAGTGGGAGCCTGGGGCCTCAGTGAGCCCAGCCCTGTCTCTGAGCCTGTCCGCACACAGGGTAAGCTCAGAGACCCTGGGCTGGTGGGTATGATATGTAACATCACAGCCTGTCCCCACACTGTGACATTGTGGCAGTTCATAGGGTGCTTTCCCGCTATGCCAGTTCTACATTAGTGGCCAACCTGGAATAGGAGGTCATGTTTCCCTCTCATAGGGGCAAAGAGGCAGCATGGGGCAGGGGGGAAAGGGGATATTTACTAATCTTGGTAGCTCTCACTTCTGAGCCTTTTACTCTTAGATAATATAATTTATTAAGACCAGAAGGGACTATCTAGGCATCATCTGCATGTTAGACATGAGGAACTGAGACCTTGAAAAGATGCACATGTAGTGAAGCAGAAGACTATTCATGTTGGCTGGACCTGCCACTCCTGGAAGCTATTCCCCTGACCAGACCCCTATGCTGGGGTGTGCTCCAGAGTTCTAAGTAGTACAGTGTGCCGGGCAGGGCAGAGGTAGGACCCAGGCACACTTCCAGTCCTCTCTCCCTGCCCTTGGTAACCCCCACTGAGTGGGCTCTTCGGTCAACAGATAGCATCCCATCCAGGCCAGTGGAAGACCCATGGAGAGGCCAGCAGGGACTGGCTGAAGTGGCTGTGCATGTGAAGGAGCCTATAGTCCTTGGGCCCCGGACCCTGCAGGTGTCCTGGACTGTGAGTGTGGCACAGGGATGAGGTTAAGGGAAGGGATGATGGTGGGGATGTGAAGGCCTCCAGGAATGAATATGGGAGACTGGGAGGTGAGTGGCTGGTGAAGGTGGCATGAACAGAGGAGGGGCTGAGTGGGCCTGGAGGGCTTATGTGCCCTCACTGTCCCTCCCTGGTATGCCTTGTCCTGTCTCCTACAGGTGGATGGCCCAGTCCAGCTGGTGCAAGGTTTCCGGGTGTCTTGGAGGGTAGGAGGCTCTGATGGGGGAAGCTGGACAGTGCTAGACATATGGTCCCCAAGCCAGCAAAGTACTGTGCTAAGAGGACTCACCCCAGGGACCCAAATCCAGATAAAGGTCCAAGCCCAAGGCCAGGAGGGGCTGGGAGCTGAAAGTCCCTTTGTGATCAGGAGCATGCCTGAGGAGGGTAAGGAGGGCCACAGAGCTGAGGGATGGACAAGAGAGAAGAGGGGGAGGATGGACGTTTGCCAGGAGAGCAAGTTTAAGTGGGTGCAAGGAGTGATGCTCTCTGTTCCTGAGATGTTAGAACAGGGAGGGTGAAGGTTGGGGCAAGGGGGCAGCTTGCAATGATTGTCTGTGTCCTTCTCTTCATGCTGCACCCTGGCCCAGCCCCCAGTGGCCCCCCCCAGGGAGTGGCAGTGGCCTTGGGGGGCGATGGCAACAGCAGTATCACTGTATCCTGGGAACCTCCACTCCCCTCCCAGCACAATGGGGTCATAGTGGAATACCAGGTACCGGACTTGAGTAGGGAACGGAGGTAGAGTCAGGGCGGGCAGAAGGGAGAGGGAAGGTCTAGAGGCTAGGATTAGATTGGAGGGAGCCTAGCACTGGCGCTGGGGCTGGCAATGAAGTTCAGGAAGATGAGAGAGGTTTCAGAGTGTGGTCTCCAGGTTGAATTATGCATGACCAAGTCCCCTCTACCATTCGGAGGGAGCCTCAAGTTTCCCAGGGAGGCTAGAATTCCACTTCTGACTCCCTAAATTCGGGACTCGGCCTCCCTAGATTTGGTGCCTGGGCAATGAGAGCCGTTTCCACCTCAACCAGTCTGCGGCAGGCTCGGCACGCTCTGTGATACTCCGGGGACTGCTGCCGGGTCTGCGGTACCGAACCCTGGTGGCGGCGGCCACCAGCGCTGGCGTAGGCGTGCCCAGTGCCCCCTTGTCGGTGCAGCTGCGTGAGTCTGGAGGGCGGGAGCGGGTGGGCCCGACTCCAGAACTTGGGCTGGGAAGGTGTTGTGACAGTTGTGCCTGCAGGGTCACGAATGAATGACCCTTCCCAACTCCTGGGTTTAGGGCGCATCCTTCCCTTACCTCTCTGACCCCCACAGCGTCCACGCCGGAATTGGAGCCTGGGCTCGAGGTAGGCCCGGGGCTGGCGGAGCGGCTGGCGAGGGTGCTACGGGAGCCTGCCTTCCTCGCGGGCAGCGGTGCCGCCTGCGGGGCGCTTCTGCTCGGGCTCTGCGCCGCCCTCTACCGGCGCCGGAAACAACGCAAAGAGCTCAGTCACTATACCGGTGAGAACCGGCCCTGAGCGGCGCACTGGGGCCCTGGAGTGGGCGGGGCCTGGGGAGGGAGGCGGGCCCGACGGGGAGGGGGTGGGGGCATGACTCCGCCCCTGGGCAGTGGGGGCGGAGTCTCGCCGAGAGCACAGCCTCTGCGGAGAGGTGGGGTACGCTAGGTGGCAGTGGGAGCTGTCAGGATTGGGCGAGAGGAGAGGCATGACCTGGATCTGGGGAGAGGAGAAATATTTGCCCCTAAAACACCTCGAGTTAGGGGGAGGCTTTGCAGCCCATTTTCGGAAAAGAAGGGGTCGTCTTGGAGCCAGAAAGCTCACTCTCGGGCGGGCGGAGGGAGGAGGAGTGAGTGTGGCCGCGACCCCAGGTCCCCATCTGTGAGGCGGGGACTGGATGCAAGGGTGGGGCGGGCTGAAACAAGCGATCTGAGTTCAGCTCAGTAAGGGACGTCTCTGGAGAGATTCTGAGGTCTCTGAGGTCAGTGGCTTTCAATCTTGGTTGGCTACATATAGGAATCACTTTGGGAGCTTTAGAAAAATGCTGGTATCTAAGGCCCACCTCCAGAAATCTGATGAAATTGGTCCAGGATGCAACCTGAGTGGTAAATTGGGACCCGGGCCAAGGAATGGACAAACATAGGGATATTTCTGACCCTTCTCATTTTCCTTCTTTCTCCCACTGGCACCTTTTCGGAAGCCTCTTTTGCCTACACACCTGCAGGTAAGCCTTCTCCACCTAGAGGGGTTCAGAGCCCCCCAGCAAGTCTCTTCTCTCTCTCATTCTCCCCTCGTTGTCCTTAGTGTCCTTCCCACAGTCAGAGGGCCTCTGTGGAGCCAGTTCCAGGTAATTCTCTTAACGCATCTCCCAAGGATAATCTTCCCTACAAAGAGACCACCCTCCTTCCTCGCCAGGCCTCACCACCTACCATGCTGACTCTGTCCACCTCCCACCCTCAGACACCATTACTACTGCCCACTGACTCTATTGCTACCTGCCTTACCTTTGCCAGCCCCTCCAGGCTCTTGGTCCCCAATGCTCACCTGCTCTCCCTCAGGCCACCCATGGGCCTTGGCCCTGCCCCCTACCCCTGGCTGGCAGACTCGTGGCCCCACGCTTCTCGAAGCCCCTCAGCCCAGGAGCCCAGGGGAAGCTGCTGCCCCAGCAATCCGGACCAAGATGACAGATATTACAATGGTGAGGAATTCTCATTCCCTCAAGGGCACAGTTGGCCCCCGGCAGACTTCTCTCAACCTCTTGGGGCAAACTGAAGGGAGCCGAGGAGTCCCAGTCTTCCTGAGGTTGGTCAGTCCCTGGGGAGGTGGGGGGCGTGAGTCCAAGGAGCCTCTGTCGACCTGACCTTTACCCTGGTTTGGATTGTAAGGTGGGTGTGTGGGAAGAAGTTGATCTTGTGGGATCTCCTTTTGCCCTCCATTCTCCTGTTGTCCTCTATTTTTCTGTCTCTGCCCCCTACCTCCTCCCCTTGGTGTCCCTCTTTCTCCTCCTTAGAAGCAGGAATCTCACTATACCTGGCTCAGACAGCCCGAGGTACAGCCGCCCCTGGTGAGGGTCCCGTCTACAGCACCATTGACCCAGCTGGGGAGGAGCTTCAGACCTTCCATGGGGGCTTCCCCCAGCATCCCTCAGGGGATCTGGGCACCTGGAGCCAGTATGCCCCTCCAGAGTGGAGCCAGGCGGACAGTGGTATGACTCCAACTCCTAACACTCCCATTTTAGCCCTCACAAGACCATTCCCCAAAAGTATCTGCTACCTGACCGTCTGGCATGCAGGGCTCTCAATGTGCTTGGTACCATATACCTCCCTACTTGGGCATCTGGTGGAGGTGTATGGTACCAAGGGCATCTGAAAGCCCAGCCCTTTCTTCTGACATGTTGTCTCAACTCTGACTCTTTTTTGCTTGTCCTGGGCTTGTCACCATCCTACTCTCCTCAGGAGGTAGGGGAGGCAAAGTCAAGCTCCTGGGAAAACCTACACAGATGCCCGCTCTGAACTGGCTAGAGGCCCTGCCCCCACCTCCTCCTTCCTGTGAGCTGAACTGCCTGGAGGGGCCTACGGAGGAGCTGGAGGGCGGGTAAGGATGTTCCTTGCTACAGAGGCTCTAACACTGGGTACCAGCCCCAGAGTTCCTGGCAGGGGGATCAGAGATGCCAGCAGAGGAAGGGAAAGAGGCAGCAGGACTGCTAACTTCTCTTCTGCCTCTTTGTCCCCAGTTCAGAGCCGGAGGAGTGGTGCCCACCAATGCCTGAGAGAAGCCACCTGACTGAGCCTAACTCCAGTGGAGGGTGCCTGGCCACTCCGTCCCGAGAGGAAACCCCCTCTCCCACACCATCCTATGGACAGCAGTCCACAGCCACTCTTACCCCTTCACCTCCTGACCCTCCCCAGCCCCCCACTGATATGCCCCATCTCCATCAGCTGCCCAGGTAGGGAGGTATATGCTACCAACCACATTGTGAACCCTCATTACATATCTATTCAGTGATTGGATGGATGGATGGATGGATGGATCTGGGGGTACAGAGTTCTCAGGGCTGTATCAGGGTGGAAGTGTGATTTGGGCAGGAGGCTGACAAAGTCTCTCTCTCCCTTCAGACTATCTCCATGGGAGTGACTCTGCAGGCTTCCTGAGGCATTTCCATCATGACTTTCCTCATGCTTCCCTAGCCTAGGGGATCTTGTGGGGGACAGGCCATATCTTGTTCATCTAGTATTAGGCTGAGTGTCTGGCACAGCACTTGGCACATAGCAGGCACTTAGTTTTGGTGGTGGGAACAGATGCTGAGGCCTCTTGTCATTGCAGGAGGGTGCCCCTGGGGCCAAGCTCCCCTCTCAGTGTCTCCCAGCCCATTCTGGGTAGCCATGAAGGGAGGCCTGCTGGCCTGGGCACTGGCCTCACAACCTCCCATCATCTCAGCCCCAGCCCTGCCCCTAGCACAGCCAGCAGTGCCCCAGGTGAGTCTGTAGAATCTCAACTCGCCCCTTCCTTGTACTCCCTTCAATATTTTCTCCTCCTTACCCCTGACTCCTCTTCTGATCCCCTCCCTTACCTGTTTCTTCCCTTATCTCCTAACACTACAGGGAGAACAAGGCAGGTGCCTGGGGAGATGACTCCCCCACTTCAAGGACCCCATGCTCGGATCCGGAAGAAACCCAGGGCTCTTCCCTACAGGAGGGAGCACAGTCCTGGGGGTGAGGTCCCATGGGACTGGAAGATGGTGGCAGTCATGGGGAACAGGCAGGAAACCTGGGGTCTGGAGGAAGGAGAATGCGTACCCAAATTTGGGGCTGTTCCACCTCTGGGAGTAGGGGTAGGAGGAAGATTAGTGTCAGGAGAAGCAGGACACTCTGCTGAAGACTGGTCCCTCCTCAGACTTGCCCCCACCACCCTTACCACCGCCAGAGGAAGAGGCCAACTGGGCTTTAGGGTTGAGAGCAGCAGGCAGCATGTCCTCCTTGGAGCGAGAGCGCAGTGGGGAGAGGAGAGTGGTACAGGCCGTGCCCCTAGGGGCCCAGCGGGGGCCCCACCCAGATGGTAAGGAGGGCTGGAGCAGGTGGGAGGGCTTTCGTCACAGGAGAAGGTGGCCTTTGGGACTGGAGGCTGACAGTTGTCAGATAGCTCATCCTTCCCTTCACTTTGGCTCACGCATTTGATCCGTATCAAAAACTCCCTTGTCTCCCTAGCCCTCTCCCCAGTCCCCAGAGGTCCCCAAGTTATATTTTTCCAAGGACAGAAGGGCAGACGAGAGATGAGTGTGATCTGGGCTCTCTGTCCCCCAATCCCAAGGTTCCCTCTGCTTGGGAGCTCCCTACAGGGTTCTGAGCATGTCAAGGCCATGTGCTGGGCTCTCAGCTTCTCCTCAGCCTCCAGACTGGCTGAGCCCTGTGCCTGCCCTTCAGTCTCCTCCCAGCGCTGGGATTGTGGTTGGGGTGGTGAGGTGGGTGAGCAGGAACGTTCCCTCCCTGCCTGGACCTGCCTCTCTTCCCTCTTATGCTGCAGAAGAGGCCTGGCCCCCATACAGTAGACCAAGCTTCCTGCCGCGGGGCCAGGGCACCAGCACCTGTTCCACAGCTGGCAGCAGCTCTTCAAGAGGCTCCAGCAGCTCTCGGGGCTCCCGGGGCCCTGGCCGGAGCCGCAGCCAGAGCCGGAGCCAGAGCCAGGGCCAGAACCAAAGGCCAGGACAGAAACGTCGAGAGGTGGGGTCCAGAGATCACAGAAAAATGGAGGCAGAGGGCTGGGGAGGGCGGACCGAGAGGTGACTGGAAATGGGAAGGCAGAAGAGTGTCAAAAAAGGGGGACCTACAGAGTGAGGGGGCAAGGAGGAATCCTGTAGAAGAAACAGCAAGGGGTAAGAGCAAGATGGCACATGAGAAAAGAGTCGGGACTCCCCATGGGAGAGCTGGACTGGAAGGGCAGAACTCTCTTGCTGCCTGTGTGCCCTGAGCCAGGGCTTTACAAAACAGTGTTTCTCTCTCTCTATCTCTCCAGGAATCAAGATGACCCTTGATGAGGCAATGAGAATATTAGGCGTAGCACGGAGAAGGCAGTGGAAGCAAAGAGGCACCGAGATGGGTGTCTCCTCCCTCCCTCAGTGACCCGTGGGGCTCACTGAGGCCCGCTGGCTTCTACGGCTTTAATTGGCTGAGAAGCCAGAGAGCCAGCTTCTCTCTTTCCATCTCTTTCTAACCGAAGACTATTTGTATTATAAAAAATAAAACAATAATAAAAAAAGATCTGATCGGAGCCCTGGGCCTTGTTTGGTTTTGTGCAGCATGTTGGGAAGAAAGGCACTGTGAAGACCTCTGTGTTGATGGACACTGGTAGCTCCTGCTTCCCTTTGAACTTGGCCAAAAGCACTAGGTGAGGACAGGTGCTAGGAGAACTGACCTATGCTGTGCCCCAAGGAGCTGAAGCCCACCGTCCCCCAGTTACATCCACAGAGACTTTTCTAATGGTCAGTAATGGAAACTTGTCCCACCTTCAGAGAATAATGGCCTCCTCTGGGGTCTCTGCTTTCCTGTAAGGAAATGTGACCCTCAAAATAAAAATAATCATAAATTCAAAGACAGGAGGAGCTCATGAGGGAAACCCCAGGCAGGAAGAGCATGTTTTATTAGACCCCCCTGACTCCCTTACAGAAGGCATGCCATTGGGATGGCTAGCGCAGAATCGTTAAACCATGAACGCCATGAACGCCATAGTCCCCATCAGCACCCTCCTGACAGCTTGCCCACTCCTTGGCTAGCTGGGGTTTTGCTTCCTTCTCACTCGCTCCATCTTGGGCTCATGCCTGTCCTAGACTCTGGGGCTCGCCTTCTCTACAAGCCCAGGTCTTGCCCTCTCCTGCCACTTTGACCTAAGTGTGTACAAATCCCTCTTTCCCCTTCAGTCTGGCAGATAGGGCTAGAATATTTTCAAAAATAATTTTACCAGGAAGCTAAGAGAAAAACAAAATCTAAAAATGGAAAAGCAAATAGAGAGGAACAGATGTGTATATGGAAATACGAATTCCTCCTGCAGAGACCACGAAAATCCAGCCCAGGCTGGCCTGATTAATGCAGCCAGGAAGCGCCCAGGCCGTCTATCCTACCTCACTCAGCCTCTGAATTTAAGTGGCCTCCAGGAAGAATTACTGGGTTCTCCTGGGCCCTCCCTAAAGGTATCTTCCTGTGGCCTGGGTCATGCTCTGAAGCAAACTACACCCATTTCCTAACTTTTATAACTGTGGCATCCCCTCTGACCTTTCTGTCAAGGGAAGAAAGACACAGACCTGCCTGCCCTCTGGTGGAATTTTGTGGCTCAGGCCCTGGAAGTCCTGTCCCAAGGTCCCATGTCTCTTTTCTGTTGTTTGGTTTGAAAGGTATTCACTAGCCAACCATTGCAGGTGATTCTACCTTTTTTGGAATTTAACTACTTTATCTATTTTAAGAAACCATCTAGGACAGCTGAAAGCAGTTGTCTTCTCAGGATAAGTTGCCAGGACCAGCAGACCCCGAAACACCCCCACCTCTTCTTTTCCCACTTTCTGCTTAAAATCTAGTGGATGAACATCATCCTCTCTCCAATTGCAGAACAGAAATATCAATGAATGAGTAATCCCTCCCTAACTCAGGTAACTCTTGCTATCTCTTCCTCCACCCCCCAAATGGTGCCCCAGGGAATGATCTCAAGCTCGAGTCTTTACAATTTTACGGAATCAGATTTCTCAAGCTCATAATGACAAGAAGATGAGAAGGGTGCTTTTGTCTCCCATTCTCATACCTCCCTTCCTCCAGCTTCCTCCCTAGACCCAGCCTTGAACTTTTGTCTTGGCATGAGGTAGGGCCTCACTGTCTCAATGGCATTCTTCCACATTTCCTTTACATGCTGTGGATGGAGAGAAGCAGAGCTTGTCTCTAGAGAGAAGGGGCCCAGGTAAGGCTGAGAGAAGGCTCTGAGAAGGTCCTTCCTCCACAGCCCTCTCCCACCAGTCACTGTCGTTGTCATCCTTGATGAAGACGGCTCCCCCACTTCTTGCGATCCAAGTGGGTGGGGAAAGCAGGAGACAGGACTGCTCCTCTGGCCAAAACAAGCTGGTTGTGGGAGTGGGTGGACAGAGGATAAAGCTACAGCTGGAACTCGGATGGAGGTGATGCTTTGCTCCCTGAGGGCTCCTGGTCTGCTTCATTTTTATTTTGTTTTGCTTTCATTTGTCCTCACAATCTTGGAAGGAGAACTGTCCTGGAGGCCAGGGAAGGTGAACCACCAAGTGCAGAGAAGCACAAGCCAAGACCCACATGCCACAGCCCAGGCCTTGTGGGCAGACAGCAGAGGTGGTTTTGATTCTCTTCTTGGCAGTCTCAGGAGCACAGTTCATGAGGAGTCTATGGAGGAAGCTGAAGGAGAGTAGGGTTATCTCCTGGTTCCTTCATAGTCCTGCCAGCCCTGGGCTTCCTACTGGCTTCTCCCCAGAACCCTTCGGGTCACGATGGCCATATTAGCCAGGCAGACAGACACTTACCACCAGCCTTGGGCACAGGACAACTGAAATGACTTTTCTGGGAAGAGATCCGAGAGTCAGGGGGCCAGGGAGGCAGCCCCCTTCTCAGCCGCTGGGTTCTGTTGACCTCCATGTCCTCCAGCCAGTCTGGCCTCCACTCCCACAGGGGAAGTGAGAAGGTAGGGGTCAGAAGGAAGTCGTCTCGTGGAGAGGCAGGTGACGAAGCATCTGTCAGGGAGAGTAGAGGTATCTATGGGGGTTCACCTTCAGCCTCTAGGGACTAGTTTAAGACAGAAAGACTGGGATTGAGTTCAGGGCATATACCCAGCCCCAAGCATAACCTAGCCCCAACTCCATGGCCACATCCCCAGGGGTCCACTGGTTTCCTTAAAAGAGCTCAAGCTGTGTCATCCTGTCCAGCTGTGGCTATCTATTTGTACCCTCCCTTCACTCTCTCATTCCCTGGGCATCCGTCTCCCTCCATCATGAGCACATCTGTCCTGGATAATCCTTGCTCTCCATGTACCACAGGCCTCAATCCTGCTTCTTCTTGAGGACACAGGTTAGAGTTAGGGTTAGTAAGATGGGTGTGTGGGGAAGGGAGCCCTGAGCTACCTTCTGCTGACATGGAGACAAAGGTCCCTCTCTGCGGGACACAGCAGGGGTGAGCCTAGTGGCTCCCCAGCCCCAGCCATGAACAGGGCAAGGGGAAGAGTTGGACAAGCAGGACCACTGTTTCCTAGACACCAATATCTGGGTGCCAGGAGAATCCGGGAGGTAGGGGATGGACCTACAGTTGGCTGCCTTGAGCCTTTGGAATTAGACAATTTGCTCTTGCTCTGTGGGTGACCTCAGGCAAGTTAATAAACATATCTTATACTTTCCTCATTTGGAAAAGAGAAATAAAGACTATTCCTCAGAGAGTTGGTAATATTCAATGTGTGTAAAGTGCTTATCCTAGTACCTGGGATGTGCAGTTGTTCAATACCAACTAGCTGTTTTAACAATAATGATAAAAAGATGAATAAGGAGGTTTGAGAAGACTTGTCTCTGGCTTGGGGAGCAGGAGGGTCTCATAGTAGTTGTGACCACTCTGAGGGCTGGGGGTGAGGAGGAAGGTGGGATGATCTCACATACCTGTGAAGACGCAGTCTGACTCTCTGGGCTCTAGACCAAAACCGAAGCTATCCACAGCCACAGCCAGGGCATGGGCAAAGTGGGCATCAGCAAGGAAGGAGCCATCGGAGGAGCTGACAAGGCTGGCTCTGGCACTGGGGGCATTGTCCTCTGAGGCTGAGCCCCAACCATTGGCCAAGGAGCCCTCACTGGGGGTGGGGGTGGGGCAGGGCCGAGGTGGGAATAAGCCCCCCACTCCGGACCCCACACCTCCTCCTGTCCTGCCCATGTCTGCTAGCTCTGAGGCTGTTGGGACACTGATGTACCCATAGGTGGTGGGGGGTGAAGGAGCCCTTGGCACAGGAGAGACATTGTTCCTAGAAAGAGGCAAAAAGGGAGGCAGCAATGGTGAGGGTGGGTAGGCACTGCAGTGGAGGCAGGGTGGGATGGGAAGAGGTAAGCGCGCTCAGCTGTGGCTCTCAAGCTACTCACCTGGGGGTCTCCTCACCCTCACTGAGTTCCAGGCACAGGGCCACCTCCTCAGGCGTCAGCACACTGTCCTGATCCTCGCCCAGGGAGGATAGTGAAGAGCTGGACAGGCGACTGGAAGCTGGGCTGGGGCCAGAAAGGGAAGAAGCCTGGGGGCTGGAGGTGCCACTGGGGCTAAGGATGGGAATGGGGGCTGCTGGCAGCGGGACAGAGGATGGAGTTTGGTGCCTGATTGGGGGCAGAGACAATGGCAGCATGGTCAGTGATGTTCTTCAAGTCCTTGTCCAGCCAGTCCTTCCCAGCCCATCCAGTCCCAGCACACAATCCCCTCACCCCCAACCTTGTACTCCTGCCTCCTGAACCTGTGCCCTCTTACTGGGTCTGTTGACTCTGCGTGGGGGTTCCACCAGGAGAGAGGGGTGCTGGAGGGAGAGGGCAAGTAACCAGCTCATTTGATGAACTACGGAGCTGCAGTCCCAGGGCCCGCCAGGCAACCAGAGCTCTGGGCACAGCTGCTGGGGAATGGTGGCCTGGGCATGAGAACAGTAGAGTCCCCATGAGCCCCAGAGCCCAGCTTGCCCACCTGCCCACCCAGCACCCTCAGGTTCCACCCTACCCTGCCTCCACCCACCTAGCCTCCCCAAGGACAGGAGGAGAAGCCCACCAGAAGGGCCTTACTCCCCACCTTCCCTCTCAGGGATGCCCCGCTCACCTGGGCTTTGGGAAAGGTTCTTGGAGCCTCTATTTCCCAACTCCCAGGCCTGCAGCTCCATGGGGCGGCTGGCTGGGAGCAGTGGAGAGCTGTTGACTTGGTGCAGCTCTGCAAAGCAAAGAATCGGTGGTTGGGGGCAGGGCTTTCAGACCCCAGCTGTAGGTTCTGCCCTCAGTTTTGTGATTCAATTCAGCCTGTGTGTCCCTACAGGCACCTGCTGCCCTGCCCAGGTAGCTTTTTTTTCTATTTTTAGTAGAAATGGGGTTTTGCTCATGCTCAAGCTGGTCTTGAACTCCTGAGCTCAAGTAATCCACCTGCCTTGGCCTCCCAGAATGCTAGGATTACAGGTGTAAGCCACTGTGCCTAGCCCCTACAATATCTAGATGTTTTCCATCAAAGTTTCCTTTTGTACTTTGTCTGGTTTAGTTTTTATTCATTTCCCTTAATTTTTGTGTGACCTCCAGAGTTGGGGGACAATTTCTGGTTATTTCTCTAACTCTGCTGTCATCAGTTCTGTCTTGTCGTGTGCCTGGCTCCTTAATTACGCTCAGAAATATGAGCACAAGTTGGTTTCTGAGTGTTAAAGGAAGGGAAACAGCCAGGCCTGGAAAAGGCCATATTTATGCTAATCCATTTCATTTCCTCTAAGGGACCCTGATAACAAAAGGATTCCTCCTGCCTCGCTTGAAGTTGCTTGGACTTTAGTTTCAAAGCTATTTGAATAAACTAGGCTGGGCATGGTGGCTTACATCTGTAATCCCAACACTTTGGGAAGCTGAGGCAGGAAAATTCCTTGAGGCCAGGAGTTCAAGACCAGCCTGAGCAAGAACAAGACCTCATCTCTACAAAAATAGAAAAATTAGCCAGGTGTCATGCCATGCACCTATAGTCCCAGCTACTTGGGAGGTAGAGGCAGGAGGATTACTTGAGCCCAGGAGGTTACAGTGAGCTTTGATGATGCCACTGCGCTCCAGCCTGGCCAACAGAGTGACACCCTGTTGGGGGAGGGGAGAGAGAGAGAAGGAGGCGGAGGAGGAGGAGAGAAAGGAAGGAAGGAAGGAAGGAAGGGAGATATCATCAAGGTGAAAGATCAGGCACACTTGAATATATTGGGTGCATTTATAATTGAGAAAAAACCCAACTGAGGTCAAATAATAAGAAAAAGGAACAATAAGGTTAAGGGAAGAGGGGAGACTGAGAAAGCCTGACAGTTTAAAAAAAAGAAACATCTGCCTTTGGATGAGGTGACAGCAGAAGAATGAACTCCATAGCTCTGGACAAGATAATGGCATGATCTTCTTGCTGCTGCCAATGTCCTGGGAGCCAGAGGTGGAACATCAGGTGTCACCAGCCAAGGAGAATCATTGCAATTTTTCTAACCTGGGGCTGTGGTGAGATGGGACAGAGGTGAGGAAGAAACAGGGCATGAAGTGAAGACCCAAACCACAGGTTAGGAAGCCTCATTGGAGAATTGGAACCCTTCTTAAGAACTAGTTGTACGGTTCGGCACCTGTGGCTCAATGGGCTAAGGCGCCAGCCACATACACCTGAGTTGATGGGTTTGAATCCAGCCTGGGCTCACCAAGCAACAATGACGTCTGCAACCAAAAAATGGCCAGGTGTTGTGGCGGGCGCCTGTAGTCCCAGCTACTTGGGAGGCGGAGGCAAGAGACTCGCTTGAGCCCAGGAATTGGAGGTTGCTGTGAGCTGTGATCCCACAGCACTCTAGCCAGGGTGACAGCATGAGGCTCTGTCTCAAAAAAAAAAATAAAATAAAATAAAATAAGAAGAAGAACTAGTTGTAGAAAACCACTCACCTTTCCCCATAGTATTATTTTCTAACAGGGGCTATACACTCTGTAAAAGTCAGCATCATTCTCCATGCAAAGGCTGTTTTTTTTTTGAGACAGAGCCTCAAGCTATCGCCCTGGGTAGAGTGCTGTGGCATCACAGCTCACAGCAACCTCCAACTCCCGGGCTTAAGCAATTCTCTTGCCTCAGCCTCCCGAGTAGCTGGGACTACAGGTGCCCGCCACAACGCCCAGTTATTTTTTGGTTGTAGTTGTCATTGTTTGGCAGGCCCAGGCTGGATTCGAACCTGCTAGCTCTGGTGTATGTGGCTGGCGCTTTAGCCACTTGAGCTACAGGTGCCAAGCCAAAGGCCTTTTTTTTTTTTAAATGAGACTTATTCAACCTCTTTTTAGCTGGTTTTCCATTATCACTGAGGATTTAATTTCTTTTTTTGCAGCTTTTTGGCTGAGGCTGGGTTTGAACCCACCACCTCTGGCATATGGCGCCAGCCCCACTCCTTTGAGCCACAGGCATCGCCCGTCACTGAGGATTTATAATACAAAAGCTCTGAAGCAAAGTTGGTAAGAATGCTAGCTTTGCTAATATTTAGAGTCACAAAATTCCAGGTAATGATTAAGTTCTTGCTCTTAACTCATCTTTGCTTAATAAAAGTTGGATTGTATTCACTTACAAAGAAGAATTGCTTGTAGAACATTTACTAGGTCATATTAATCAGTACAGGAGGGTCATGAAGATGACAGGTAGTGTGCAAGCCAGGGTTTTGAACCCTGGAACTGGGGAGCACAGAAAGAGAACAGGATTTTCCAAGAGAGCTGAGATATCCAGAGTAGCCTTCAGAGCCATCCCAACTTCAAATCTGAGCTCTGTGTCTTATTACTTGTGAAATTTTAAACAAGTTACCTAATCACCCCAACCTTCTTTCTTCTGCATAAAATTAGAGAAATAATACCTAGGTGAGAGTTCAGTGAAATAACAAATATAAGCAAAGCACTTCGCGCAGTGATTTTCTTTCTTTCTTTTTTTTTTTTTTTGCTGGGGCTGGGTTTAAACCCACCACCTCTGGTATATGGGGCTGGTGCCCTACTCCTTTGAGCCACAAGCATCACCCACATGCAGTGATTTTCAAAGAGGGAGCTATGAGAGGACCTTAGATGTGCCATGAACATTTTTAAAGATCACTAATTAAATTATTTTCAAAAGAAGTTCAGCCTGGGGGCGGTGGTTCTCTCCTGTAATACTAACACTCTGGGAGGAGGCCGAAGTGGGTGGATCGCTTGAGCTCAGAAGTTTGAGACGAAGCTGAGCAAGAGTGAGACCACATCTCTACTAAAAATAGAAAAACAAGCCAGGCATGATGGCACACACCTGTAGTCCCAGCTACTTGGGAGGCTGAGGCAAGAGGATCTTTTGAGCCCCAAAGTTTAAGGTTGCTGTAAGATAGGATGCCATGGCATTCTACCCTGGGCACAGAGTGAGACTCTGTCTCAAAACAAAACAAAAACAAAAACAAAAGTTTAAAGCACAGTAAGTATATTCTTTTTTTTTTCCATCAACATAATTTAAGTATGATATGGAAGTTTAACTATAGGTTCAAGTGTGCCATGAGATAAAAAATGTTGAAAAACACTGACCAAGCACATAGCATTTGTTCAAGAAATGGAAACCATGCTTATTTCTCTCTGGAAAGTCAAAGCAAACAGCTGGAAGACAGGAGAGAAATCTGTGTAGAAAGAAACACCCATTCTTTTCTGAGAAGTGCATCACGTGAGTAGGTGTCCAAGCACACCTGTACTTAGTGCCCAATGAGATAAACTCACAGGAGCCTGAAGCTTTGTGCCAGTACCAGTCACATTCTGCCAGTCCCTAGAATCATTTGTATGCTTGCCAACACTTTTGTTAGACAACCTCAGAAGGCAAGGGCTGTGTTTGGTGTCGCTTTGGTCCCCCATGTCTGGCATGCAGTGGTGTTTATTAAATGCTTGCAAAGTTGATTTGGCTGTAGCTCATCTCATTTGACCTGAGATGAGCCTACTCCTAGCTGAGTGATAGGTTCTCATGTCCCCACATGAGGATGGAAGCTGCTGGGGCCTGCAGCCCACCCCTGGCTTTGAGGCCAACAGGCCTCTTTCCCCCACACATTCCCACTCCTGGGCCCTCCCATTACCACTTCAGGCTATGTCTAGCCTCCCTGTTCTTACCCTGCTTCCTTTTGGTCTTCCTAGCCTGGGCAGGGGCCAGAGACAAGTGTGGAGAAGAGAGTCCCCTGTGGCTGCAGAGGCTGTCTGAACTGGGCCAGGGGCTGGAGAGCGGGGCCAGCTGGGGTGGGAGGCGCCTGACAGCTGGGGCCTGGGGGCTCGGGCGGGCTGGGGAGCTGGAGGGCAGCTCAGCAATGAGGGAGCCATAAAAAGTGCTGGTGTCTGGAAGCAGGGGCACACCAGGGCTTCGGGGGTCCCAGGAGATCACTGCGATAAAAACATCAGGAGGAATTATGGTGAACACATCTCACTCTCCATCCCTGGGATCCCTGCACCCCGGCCAGGCCCACATCCCCACTGGGCATGCTCACAGGAGCGAAGACTGTCTCCTGGGTCCCGGGGGTCCATGCCCAGCCGACTGTTGAGGCTGCTGCTACTGCTCAGGTCCCGGGAGCCAGAGGTGGAACGCCAAGTGTCTGCCAGCCAGGGGGAGTCACTGTGATCCATTCTGGGGCAGTGGAGGGTGGGGGTGAGGTTTGGAGACACAGGGAAATGGAGAACCTAATGGGCCAAGACCCCTAGCTCTAAGAGTAGCAGAAGGGGTTGAGGAGATGGCTGGCTTTGTCCTTACTACTACCTTGCAGCCCTTCACAGTCTCCTGAAAATCTCTGACCTGGTGTCCCAAACTCAGCATCCCTTTCTATCCTGGGATCAAGGGAACTCCAAGTTGGCCAGAGCTATGAGGTATTAATTAGGAATAGCTGTGTAAGCTGAGCTGCGAAGAACAGATCTGGAGCCAGACAAACCTGGTTTGAAAATCCCTATCTGCCACAGCTTAGCTGTGCAAACCTAGGTAAGGAAATCATTTAGCCTCTCTAACCCCTAGTTTCCTCATCTGTAAAATGGCAACAGCAATGATAAGGTTTTCCACAATCAAGGCTGGTGCTGTGAGTTTAAATGAGGAAATGAGCGATCACTCAGCTGGCAGAGCAGTAGCTTGCTACTTGGATGCTGGCCTGAGCAATCCTTTAAGAACGACCACTTCTCTGCTTAACACCTTCATGGCTCCCCATTTACCAAGGAAGAGCCCAGGTGCCCAGCATGGCTAATGGGCAGGCCCTCCTCCACCTAGTTTCCAGTTTCCTAACTTTATCCTTTGCTCTATCTCATGTTCTCTGCCCCAGCGAGACCAAATGGCTTATCTTTCCCTGTGGCGGTAGTGGGCTGCTATTTGCTGGTCCAAGGAGTCACTGTCGAAGTAAATGTAGAATCCTCACTTTTTCCTATGTTTCCCCACCCTGACCCGCTCTGTGTATCTTGTGTACAGGCTTCTGCTGCTAACACAGGATTGTACTCATATGCTCTCATGCCTGCCGCTGCCGAGCATTTCTGGCACATGGAGACTACTGCAAGGGAATGAATAAACCAGAATGCATCTCCCTCAAGGATAAGGGAGAAGATCGAAGGGGAGCCAGAGAAAGTTCAGGCCGAGCAGACAAAGAAAGAAGGAGGCTAAAAGAGAGAAGCCAGTGAGCACAGAAAAATTCAGGAACACGACGCCAGCCAGCTTGGAATCTTGCTCTGGGTTGAGAATATGACAGCAAAATGGCAACCCTAGGCCTGTATCTGGCACATAGTAGGTGCTTGATAACGTCTGTTGATAGATACAGACCTGGAGTGTGAAGCCTCTCAGAGGAAATTCTAACAAGACAAAGAGCCAAGAAAGCAGGCAGAGAGATAAAGTAGTTATTTCGTGTAAAACTCAGCCAATAGGAGAAAAAAGGATGTGCTCTTTCTCACAACCACAGACTTGCTCTGGCAGCTAATCCCACTTGGAGCAGAAGTGCCTACAGGCGGGCCCTGGTTTTGAGAACAAAGAGGAAAAATCTATGATGTAGGGGCCGAACGCCCTCTGCTGGAGCTGTGGGTGGATTGCGGTGCAGGAAAGAGCTCAGATTCACCGAATGCAAACTACCGAGAACATTAGACCTTAGAGCTGCTCAGGTGCTTATTCTCTACTCAGCAGGGTAAGAAGCAGGAGCCGGTGGTGTGCATTAATGAGAGGTGGCTGACAAGAGCCCTGGATTAGGGGTTCAGGAGGCCAGTTACTAGTTGCGCAGCCTTGAGCAAAGTCACTTAAATTTGACGAGTCTCAGTTTACTCGCCTGTCAAGTGGTATGATAGAAACATTAATGGAAAAGAAAGGAACAGTCACTTGGAGCTCAGGAGAGATTCAAGTTCTAGGGTCTCGCACTGCCTAGCAGATTGATTAGCAGCCCATTCAATTCTCCGTCCTAGCCCCACTGTCCCTGGGCACCCCCATTCCCCCATCTCAAGCACTGTCATCTCTCACCTGTGTTTTAGGATAGCGTCCTCACTGGTGTACCTGTACAGACCTGGAAGAAGGAAGAAGGAAGGCTAAATCCAGAGCCTTCAGCACTTGTCCGGATATCTGAAGCTCCCGCAGGGTTATGGCTGAACCCAGGAGAGGCCTGGCCACCGTGGGGTCTCCCTCAATTCTCACCCGGGCCCAGGTGCACTGCGGCTCGGCGCCGGTGGTGGATACACACAGCAAGGCCTAGCAGCAGCAGCCAGAGAATAACACCGCTGCTGGCAATGATCTCTGGCCGCCTCAGCAAGGCCCTCAGCTGCTCCAGGGTCCAGAGACCATGCTCACTGGGTTCTCGGGTGGCTCGCTCCATGGCCTGCCCTGTGTGGGATGCAGAGCTCAGGCAGAGGGCCAAGTGAGGCAGTGAGGGTCCCACAGACAAGCAGGAGGAGCTGGAAGTGTGAGGCAGGAGTGGAAGGTGGGAATGGGGGTTGAGGGTACGGCTGGGGCCTATGGGCACTGCCCTCACCCAAAAGGAGGCACACAGGGCTACTGGGCTCCCCAGCCCCAGCGCCTGTGACTGCAGCCACTTGCACACAGTAGGAGCCTGGCACATGGGTGGCGATTTCCAGCTGGGTCTGCTGTCCCACGACAGTCCAGTTGGCTGGGGGCAGGGAGGTGTTGCCCAGGCTCCAGACCTGAGGCACAAGCAAAGGTGAGCAGACATTCCAGGCACCATCCCAGCAGCTGTACCCATAGTCTGCAGTCAGACTCGGAGAATGAGGTCGACCTTTCTGGCTCTCTATCCCGGAGCACCTATAATACACCCATACTTCCTTTCCTCCTCTCCTCTATGCAGGGAGAGAGATTTCTCTTTAGACCAAGAGAAGAAGGGCAAAAGCAATCTGCCAAAATACGCCTAAGACCAGTGGCTGTGCCACTCGGCAGGCTCCAGAATCACCTGGAGACGTGCTAAAACACAGCTTGCTGGGAGTTTCTGATTGAGCAGACTGTGCCTTCCTAATAAGTTCCCTGGGGGGCTGGTCCAGAAGCCACACTCTTAGAGTCACATACAGGCTGGCTTGTTTCCTATTCTGTCTCTTTTACTTGTTACCTTAGCCTCACTTTCCATGTAGGGTAGACTATGAGGTGAGGTGAAATGAGATGGTGGAGGTAAAGTGTTTGGCAGGGTCTGGAGAGAGTACATCCTAGCTGAACAGAAGTAAGTTTCCTTTGCTTCTCTACACGGGCCTTCTTAGTGCCCAGAATAAGGCTAGGCAGGATTCCAGGGAGAAAAGAGCCCCTGGTACCACTAGGAAGGGCTGTGTCAGCTTGTGCGGGGTACCTGGTAGCCACGGATGATGCCATTGTGGTTTTCAGCAGGTGGTGGAACCCAGCTCACAAGGACACTGCCATTACCAGGTTTTAGGGTCACCTCCTGGGGTGGGGCACTGGGCACTGGAGGGAAGAAGGGAGGCTATAAGGGATTCTGAGGAAAAGGAGTCTAGGGAATAATTCTGGAATGGTGGACGCAGAACCCCAATTTTCAAGTCCCCCCAGTTCTGCTTGCCTGACCAGGACAGAAGCAAGTTCAGTAGAACCCACTCTCCCTCCCAGACTGGAGTTGGACAGTCTAGGGGCCCCTAAACAAAAAGGAGCCAGAGGGGATATTGTTGAGCTCCGGGGGGATCAATCAGTCCCTGACCTTGTTCTGGCAGCCTCAGGAGCAGCACGTTGCTGTCAGGGCCCCGAGCCCGGCCGGAGGATGGTCTCACTTTGAACTCATAGTCTTGGCCCCAGTGGAGGCCCCCAAGCTCTGCGCTCTGCCAGCCGGCGAGCAGTGCCTCTGCCCAGGGAGCTCCCTGGTCTCCTCGGGCGGTCTGGGCCCTGAACAAGGCTGTGTAAGACTGAGCAGGTGCAGCAGGGCCACTCGCCTGGGGAAGAGGTGGAAGGAAGGGCAAGGAGTCAGGGAGCTCATGGCCAGACCTCTCCTCAGCTGTGGACCAGCTCACACACCCTTAGGATCTGGTCTCACCTTCCAGCTGAGCCACACGGCAGGCCCAGGCTTGGGGCTCTTTGCAGGGTCTGGCGTTAGCAGGGTCACGTTTTCCAGCTGTATGCGCACGGCCAGAAGCTCCAGAGGCTCTGTGAGGAGCACACGGCTGGCATGGAGCCCATAGACCAGAGTGATGGAACTGAGGAGTGGAACATCCCCCAGCCAGACTCCCAGTGTCCCAGGTCTGGAGCACTCCTATTTTTACTCTAGCACAGAGGAACCTTCCCCTACATGAGGCCCCCACCACTCTGACCCTAGTCCCCAGGCTGAGGCCCACACACCCTAACCCAAGCCCAAACCAGAACACACCCCCGTAGCTGGAGTCCCCAGCTGGCCTGGACTTCAGCTGACCTGACCCCCTTCCCTTACCCTGGACAGATACCCTGGCTGCTCTGCTCTCCCGCTGTCCTGCGTTGTTGGCGGCCACACACATATAGGTCCCTGCATCACTCTTCTCTGCTCTCGCCATCAGCAGGGAACCCCTGGACACCTATGAGGGTGGGTACACTGTGAAGTCTCCCGTGGGGGGAGGGTCTCAGAGTCTGGAGGGAAGCTGACACCTCCCTGTTCTGCCCTCCTGAAATTCTCCCAGGGCCTGTGGGGCCAGAGGGCAGGCCATTCCCTCAGGGTGTGTGCAGTCACGAGGGGGAGGGTACACTCACCGTGTGCCGCCCCGGGTGGAGGGCTAGGGGTTTCCCATCTTTCCACCAGGAAACTGTGGGCTCTGGGTGGCCCCAGGGTGGCCCACATTCCAGAATCACCTGCTCACCCACCAGGGCCACTGTGTCCTGAGGCTGGATCTGGAAATCCTCCCGGAGGACTATTAGGAGGATGGAGGGTTGACAGGGAGCAGGGCCCAGCCTCCCCTCCCCTCCTCTACCACACTCGCCTCATTGCACTTTGCCACCTCCCAGGCTTTCCGTCCAGGCTACCTCAGCCCAGTCTCCCTCCCGAGTCTCCCAGCCCAGGCCTCTGCTTGCTCACAGACATCCCCTCCAACTTCCCTTAACCTGGTATCTCCGCCCAAGTTTGTCTCCCCGCCCCCGTCTGCCCCCAGGCCTCACCAGCCACAGACAGCCGGGCGCTGTGGCTGACTGCTGTGCCTAGGCGGTTGCTGGCCTCACAGGTATAGATGCCCAGGTCTTTGGGCAGGGCCTGGTCATCGTGGGCATGCCCTTGGGTGGGAGGCCGTAGCAGCAGGAGGGTTCCATCAGGTAGGAGGTGATGTGGGTCTGGGGGCACCATACTCAGGGGCTCCCCATTCCGCAGCCAGCGGATGGTGGGAGGCGGCTGGCCTGAGGCTCGGCAGCTCATCCTGGCGGGGCCAGAGCCCTGGAGCAGCTGGTCCTGGGGGTGGACTAGGATCCGGGGTGGGGAGTCCTGAGCCATGCCTCCTGGGACAGGGAAAGACAACAGAGCCCCATCTGACCACCACCAAGGCCCCAAATCCCTGCCCTTGCCTCATCTGTCTTTTCTTGTGTGCACGTTTGCCGATAGCCTGTTCTGGTGAAGGGCAAAGAACAAGCTGGCAGGGAGTGGGAGGGGAGAGGCCTGTGTGCACAGCATTCAGGCCGAGGCTGGCCTGGCTCTCCCTCTCTTGCTTTCTCTGTCCTGAGTATGCACCCAAGTACACACCATCACCATCATTGTCACCATCATCACCCACAGCAAAATGGAAGCAAAGGACCCAGTGAGCCTCTCCTGCCCTGCCCGGGTCTTGGAGCGAGGGAGCATGGACCAGGAAGCGGGTGGGGTCACACTCACCAGTGAAGAGCAGGAGCAAGAGGGGCAAGGGCTGCCCGGCCCCTGAGAGGCTCACTCCTCCAGGGCCCATGGCTGCTCTCAGGCCTCTGTCCTCATCTCAGGCACTCTGTCTTGCTGCTCTGAACTCACAGCCAAGAGGGAAGGAGGGGCGGGGTGGGGTGCTGCTGGTTGTTTGTGACCGAGACTGCCCTAGGAGGGAAGCGGCTTTGAGGAAACCGATGCTTCCTGCCTGGCTCTCAGAGCCTTGGAGAACTGGGAGGAGACCAGAGGCGAGAAACTATCTGACCTTGGCCCTTAAGCCATCGCCTCAGCCTTAACTTCAGCCCTAAGGTTCACCTGATTGATGGTCTGGTCTGAGACCTCTTAAAGGAAATCCTCACTTTAGCCATAACTCCAACAATAGCCTTAATGCTTTAGCCCTAGAACTCTATTGAAACCTTACCCTTTGGTCCCAATCCTTCTCCCTTTCCTTCCTGGTGGCCACCTGCTAGAGTAGAATGGAAACCCAGAGGTGGAGTCCCAGGACACAGCATGGAGAAGTTGAGGACGGAGGGCAGTGGGCTGTGGGCTGGAGAGGCAGAGTGGAAGGGGCGGGAGTAGGCTGTCATCCCACGGTCCCCTTCCCCAGGAACAGATAGGTGTGAGCCCAGGTAGGGTGGAAATGGGAAGGACTCAGAGCCTCTGGGCCACGCTAGCGGATTCCCACAGGGTATGTCCATATTCAGCTTAGAGATGGATGAAATAGCTTCTGTGGAGGCCTTACTTAAGTAACTGCATCCATTTCCTTCCCTGTAAAATGGGACTAATAATAATAGTTCCTAGCTTGAGAACTGATGAAACCACTTAGTGTACGCAGTGTCTGGCACATTATAAGTGAGAAAGGCTAGTCGGTGTTTATTTATTTATTTTTAGGCATACCCCATCACTGAAACTATGCAAATGTCCTCAGCAGGAATCTTTTCCTCAGCAAGGATATTTTCCAGACCCTGGCAAGGTGGAGGGAAGCTTTCCAGTGCTGAGACCCTGCGTCCATGTCTGTAGCAGACAGGCCTTGCGGCTGCTGAGCCTGCAGGGTCACCTCTCACCCTGCTGCCCCCACCATCCACCCCAACCTACAGAGAGGCTGCTCTCCCCTGTCAGAGCTCAGCTTCTGTTTACCGGTCTCTTCCTTCCAAATGTGGAATCTCAGCCATTTCCTGAAGCTGTTCCCGGAAGGCCAAGGCCAGGCTCTGGGGCTCAGCGGAAGAGTATCCAGCCTTTGTTCCCAATTGTTCCAGGGCCACTTCTCTGCAGGGCCCCTGCCCCAGCTGACGCCCTCCCTTCCTCCCCCTTCCCAAATGGGCTGCAGGGCCAACCACAGCCCTGACAACCTATCAAGTGCAAGGCCTCCTCCTGTCCTCCTCCTCTTTCCCTCAAACCCACACCAAGACTAAGACAGAATCGGAGACCACCAGAGTCTCTAGCAACTGCGGGGTTTCATGGGGTAAAGACAGAACAGACAGAGTGAAAGTCGTAAGAGTGATGGAGCTGGAAGGACAGGAATGAGTTGCAGAGAATAAAGTTTGGGTTTTCAGATGTGGAGGCACTAGGGGTGGTGACAATGTCCTTGACTTGAGCATGGGTGTATGTGTGGTAGGCAATGTGGAGTAGAGTTTATGGGGTCGAGCACCTGAGGGGCCAGAGTGATACAGGAATCTTCATATGGACACTGAAGTTACTTAAGGATAAGACAGGAAAGGATGGGGTGGGATGGGTGGGTTTCCTGCACATACAGCCAACCTGAGATTTCCCAGGGACAGAGTCTCCAAGAGTGTCTGATCCCCTGCCTGCCAGCTCCCCCAAAATGTTGCCACCAGCAGTCCTCCTTTAGTTTCTTCTGCTTTTATATCTAACCAAATTCTCTGCTAATGATTTTGTTGTTCTTGTTGTTTCTGAGAGAGAGTCTCACTCTGTCACCCTGGGTAGAGTACTGTGGCATCATAGCTCACAGTAATCTCAAACTCCTGGGCCCAAGTGACTTTCCTCAGCCTCCTGAGTATCTGGGAATATTGGCATCTGCCACAATGCCCAGCTAATTTTTTTTCACTTTTAGCAGAGACAGGGTCTTGCTTTTGCTCTGGCTGGTCTCAAACTCCTGAGCTGAAGGCATCCTTCAGCCTTAGCCTCCTAGGGTGCTAGGATTACAGGGATGAACCACCGTGTCCAGCCTCTGCTAATTTTTTACAAATCAAGATTTCCCAAATGGGCTGCAGGGCCAACTACAGCCTGATAACCTATCAAGTTGCAAATCTCTACAAGCCAGAAAGATGGTATTAGTTTCGTTCAGGAGGAAAGTAGGCAAGTCCCACGGGAATTCTCATCTATTAGCTAGCCAGCCCTGACCTCAGCTGAGTGAGAATGGATGGGTTAGACAGGACAGAGAGCTGCCAACATGTAGCTCAGGGACGGGGCCTCAGAGCCTCTGGCAGCCTGAGGGACAGCCCCCTGCGCCACGGTCATATGCCCCATGCTTAGAGATCATCTTCAGTACAGCCATCCCTGCTCCCCGCTCCCAGACTCTGGAGAGCCAAGTGCTAAGAACGGAAGGCTGCTGGTCTATTACTCTGAGCTATTCCTGTAGGACATTAGGGTTCCTTCTCTTCACTCAGTCTAGGCATCCAGGGACTAAGGGATCCATGCAGTGACAGCCAAGGGGACTTCCCAACAGCGAGGTTGGTCTGCATGGCTCCCACAGACAGCAGTGCTCATTTCCAGCAACCTGGCCTGCCAGCATCCTGATTGTATCATTTCCACAAACTAAGGAAGAGCCGACAGCATGAGTCACAGGGACGATGTGACTCCGCGGGAGGGATGATGTGACTCCCGAGAGCTGCCTCCAGTTGTTATTTCAGGGGGGCTGTGCTCTGGGGCTCTGGCTACCTTCCTTCACCCCTAGTTCTAGGGCTTGGTGGTTTTAACTCCTCTTCCGCTGCTTGTAAGAGGGAGGAGAGAGGAAAAGGATCTAGTACCCATCTGAATGACCCTGCAGAAGAAATTTCTTTTTGCCTCTGGCTTCTGCTTTCTCCGGCTTTCTGTTGTGTGTTCGTTGAAGATGCAGCCAGCGGCTCCTACTGGCCAAGCTGATAGAGTAAAAGGGACAAAGTCATGTGGGATATGAAGTCAATTACACTGAGGTTGAGATCGTACTTCTACCTCTTTTTGGCAGAGAGACCTTGAATAAGTCACATACCCTTTCTGAGCTCCACTCTCATCTGTAAATTATCTGCGTGAGGTTTATAAACTGAGGATGTGAAAGTGCTATGAAAACACTAGTTATGAGTTGGTTATCTCTTGAATGTTCTAAAATAGCACATCCTTTTCCCTGACCAACACAGCCACAGCCAGTGCCAACCACTCTGAGGCATTCTGCTTGGCCTTGAGACCTCACTCTTTTGCCCCTCCCCCCTTTGCTTGAGTCTGCTCAGTTCCAACCTCCAAGCTCTCATCGTTGTTCCAAAATGCCAATAGTGATGGGGGCTAAAGGAGGATGGTAGGAACTGAGTCAAAAGAGGAGATAGTAATTAGTAATGACCTCTTCTTAACTGCTAGAAAAATTGGCCTGAGGCCATTCCACTGGCACAGCTTCTGTTCCCTAATCCCTGGTCCCATTAACATCGTCTAATATCCTCAATCTGACATTTTCTCCACTTTCTCTACACCGATGACTATGGGGCATTTCTAGACCAACATTGCCCAGCTGGAGATGTCAAAGGCGGCTAATATAGATATTTAACCTTTTGCTCACATGTCCAGGAAGAAGGTGCGATCAGTTACTGTTCTTCATGTTCAGCCTGTCAATGTTCTTCAGCCAAAGACCACTAGGACACACTTGTTGAACAAGTTGTGTTTATTACTCCTTGCAGCTTGGAAGAAAGAGTACGCACCATGGGGAACCATGGAGTGACTCAGTAAGGGCTTTCTTAGAAAGAACTTACTATGGGATTTGAGCTGTGATTGGGTGATTTTGGAAGTGAGGCTTTACTCTAAATCAAGTGCTGTCAGGAAGAAAGGACACATAGAATCTTGGGTGTCTCCTGCCCTCCTGGGGTCACTGAGGCTGTCTGTGCCAGCCTGTAGGTGGGCTTCACAGGGACGGTAGTCCTTGACTAGGGCATTGGTGGGGAGGCCAGATATGAGGGTCCAGGCAGGGTTTCTCTCTTCCTCTGCTCTACTCTCCTCCCCAAAACTCTAAGGGCCTGAAGGCTTCCCCTATACTCACAGGTTTCTTATATGACCTCACCGGTAGTGACGACCTCATAGGCCTTCTCAGTTTCCATGGTAGGGTAGCTATGGAAATGTTGATGCCCTTGAGGGAAAGTTTCCTATCATTTCTCTACGAGATACCAATCTGTTTGGTTGCCTGAGAGAGAATGTCTGACCGGATCTTCTATATTAACTCTAACTTATCCTCTGTCCCCTGGGAGTGCTGCACTGCAGGTAGGCCAAGGCTGGGCATCTGTACAGGAGGCACTGGCATATATACAGCCTCACCTGGCTGCCGCTTATTGGCTTACCCTCTACTCCAGAACTTCTCTAGCCATAAGTAATACCGATGAGCTCAGGGACCCACAGTGTTCCTGCTCACTGCTGAGGGCAAGTGAAATGCCATCTCTGAGCAGTGTTCATAAAGGTTCTCATCTTTCTAAACTGGGTCTTTCCTTTTGACCTATAAGATGCTCCAGTCAGACCCTTTCTTTATTGGACTCTTAGCAAAAGCCAAATGTGTTTTTATTGGCAAGTGATAAATGGAGCGGTTTGGGTAAGAACTGCTGACAGATGCTCATGAACCTGCCCTTCAGACCCAGGCAACTTTATTGTGGTGTCATGAAGACACAGTCCCATCAGAGCTGCTGAGTGCTGGGGCAAAGGTAGCCGGGAAGATGGAGAGCCGAGGGGACTGGTGTCCCAGGAGGGTAGGTAGATATGGGAAGGCTCCTTGAGCCCAGACATGTGCTCAGAGTCTGGCTCTGACCCTCCCAGTCACTCAGCTTCAGCATTTGGCCTTCAGAAAGGATTAGAAAATCTAGACAAAAGTCTCAGAAGGGCTAGAGATCAGGAGTTGAAACAGGCAGTATGACCCAAGCCCAAGAGGTGCAACCAGGGTGGTAGGGATTCTTACCTGATTTATATTAGATCTTTTCCCCCAAATCTTGAAAACTACTTCCATGAAATCCTCAGAAGTGACAGACCTTAAGAATGTTTCCTTGGGGCTCAGTGCCTGTGGCTCAATGGGCGAAGGTGCTAGCCACGTACTCCTGAGCTGGCGGGTTCGAATCCAGCCCAGGCCCACCAAACAACAATGATGGCTGCAACCAAAAAATGACTGGGCATTGTGGCGGGCGCCTGTAGTCCCAGCTACTTGGGAGGCGGAGGCAGGAGACTCGCTTGAGCCCAGGAATTAGAGGTTGCTGTGAGCTGTGATCCTACAGCACTCTACCCAGGATGACAGCTTGAGGCTCTGTCTCAAAAAAGAATGTTTCCTTGGTTGTGAGAAGGAGGGACTGAGGGGGTCTTGACTGCAATTATTTTGAGGTTCTCCTGTTCTTTCTTGGAATGGGAAGAATATCCTGGCCTGCTGCTGCCACAGGCTCCAGGGGTTTGCTTTTGCAGCCAGTGTCCCATCTCTAGAGGACTCAGAGAGGTGTTAGGCCAGGGCAGTGTTTGGGATGCCAAGGAGATGAGAAGACCAGATACAGGGAGACCTGAAAGCACAGCCTGATGGCACAGTGTATAAAGCTAAATCGATTGATCTGTCCTGGTTTCTTTCCAGCACCACTGCTGCACACTTCTCCTCTCCATGGTTACTATCATGTCCTCTACCGAGGGTATGGAGAAGCACAGGTGGGCTGGCATGGGGAGACATACTGCTTGGTTGGCGGCTACCGGCTCCATGGGGATGCTCCTTTGCCCACACCAGCAAAGGCCGAAGCAGAGAAGCCAGCCCCCAGAGTTCCCAGCCTGGTTCCCAAGAAACACCAGGCTCCCAAGATAAATCAGACTATGATGGAGGCGAACAAAGAGCTAAGTTGCCCTAGCTCCAAAATTCCACGCTTGCAGCATAGTGGCAGGAGGCAGACCCAGAAAAACCTTGCTGGCTGAGCCACTCTACAGAACAGAGAAATGCTGAGCTTCCTGAGACACATGCAGTGACCTTCACCTTCCACCACTGGAGGTACAACCTGAGCCATTCTGCCTAAGCCTCCCTCAGCAAAAAACCCCTTCCATCCCAACTGGCCCTACGCAAGGAGCCTCAGAAACCGAGACTACTTTGAACATTCCAGGGCTGAAAGAACACACAATTTCCTCTACTCAATCCTCTAGAGTTCCTTCTTAGGCAGAAGAAAGAAAAGTTCGCACTCTGCTAGCTGAGGAGTCAGGTGCAAAGAGAAAGTGTTCAGAGCAGCCCAGCAGGGGCCTGGTCTTAGATGAGTTCCTGCCTTAAATCATTGCCAGCAATACCCAGGATAAAGCAAGAAAGATTAGGCTTCTTGAAACTGGAAGAAGAAATGCATGGCTACCCCACAGCAGAAGAGCCTCCTGCCTGGGGTCTCAGGAGGCAGAATGAAGAGACCCAGGCGGACTGCTAAGTGGAGCAGGAATGATATGGAGGTCAAGCAACACCCCCTGCAGCTCATGGGTTCCTTTATTCCTGACCCTTTATGGCCCCACTGTGGTCCCTACTGATCAATAAAATGATTTTCTCTAACAACACCACCTACAGAAAGAGATTTAATTCTTTTTTTTTTTTTGTAGAGACAGAGTCTCACTTTATGGCCCTCGGTAGAGTACTGTGGCGTCACACAGCTCACAGTTACCTCCAACTCCTGGGCTTAGGCGATTCTCTTGCCTCAGGCTCCCGAGTAGCTGGGGACTACAGGCGCCCGCCACAATGCCCGGCTACTTTTCTGTTTTGCAGTTCGGCCGAGGCCGGGTTTGAACCTGTCACCTTCGGTAAATGGGGCCGGCGCCCTACTCGATGAGCCACAGATGCTGCCCAAGAGATTTAATTCTTCAAAGCTTAAGGATTAAAGTTTACAAATGCTATTTTTTTTTTTTTTGGCATCTAGTGAGAGGGTCTTTTAAAATATGTTAATGTGGCAAATGATATTTAGGAAATTTCTAGTGTTAAATTATGGCAGAATGGAAAAAAGGATTCACTTTTGTAAATTTTTTTTTTTTTTTTGAGACAGAGCCTCAAGCTGTCACCCTTGGGTAGAGTGCCATGGCATCACAGCTCACAGCAACCTCCAACTCCTGGGCTCAAGCAATTCTCCTGCCTCCACCTCCCAAGTAGCTGGGACTACAGGCGCCTGCCACAACACCTGACTATTTTTTTGGTTGCAACCAACGTTGTTTGGCGGGCCCGGGCTGGATTCGAACCCGCCAGCTCAGATGTATGTGGCTGGTGCCTTAGCCGCTTGAGCCACAGGTGCCGAGCCCACTTTTGTAACTCTTGATCATCATGATACAGTTGATAAAATTGGTCAAAAATACTATAAAATTAATGTATAGTCCTGTATAGACCTAATGAAAAAGTCCTTCTAAACAAGAGATGGGGTCTGCTGGAACATGAAGAGGTCATGGCAAGGGGGGTGATCTGGCAGCTTTATGGGTTGTAGAGGAAACTTTGGTGGAGGCAACTTTGTCTGTGGTGGAAAATTTGATGGAAGAGGAGGCTATGGTGATAGAGGTGGTGACAGCAGAGGTAGTTAGGGAGGAAGTGATAGTGGTGATTATGATGTTGGTGATATATCCAAAGTGGTGGCTATGTGGGTGGTGGTGGTGGAAGATACGATGGTTACAGTGAAGGAGGAAATTTTGGTGGCAGAAATTATGATTTTGGAAATTATAGTGAACAACAGTGATCAAATTATGGACCCATGAAAGGGGGAAGTTTTTTTTTTTTTTTTTATTAAATCATAATTGTGTACAGTGGTGCAATCACAGGGCACAATGTGCTGACTTCATATACAATCTGAAATATTTTCATTGAACTATTTAACATAGCCTTCATGGCCTTTTAATCACTATATGAAGACATTTATATTCTACATTTAGTAATTTTCACTTGTACCCTTCTAAGATGCAACGTAAGTGTGATCCCACCAATCACCCTCCCTCCCTTTCCCCATTTCTTGTGCTATAACTGGGTTTTAGCCTTCATATGAAAGCTACAGATTAGCTTCATAGTAGGGCTGAGTACTTGGATACTTTTTCTTCCATTCTTGAGATACTTTGCTAAGAAGAATGTGTTCCAGCTTCATCCATGTAAACACAAAAGAGGTAAAGTCTCCATCTTTCTTTAAGGCTGCATAGTATTCCATGGTATACATGTACCACAATTTATTAATCCATTCGTGGGTCGATGGGCACTTGGGCTTCTTCCACGACTTAGCAATTAT
>CAUYRH010035813.1:0-18212 GCA_963574655.1 Perodicticus potto
ATTGATTCTAACAACCTCCCACAAGATAAGACTAGATCTTGTTTATCTTGAGTCCTGATCAAATCTTAATTCCTTTGGAGACAGCACTATTGGGGGTTGCAGGGCAGCAAGGAACTAGTCTTTTTGTGCTTGGGAATTAAATGTGCAAGTGATCCTCACTAATAGCCCTCTCCTCCCTCCAGCCCAAACCAAGTCTTTGGGAAGGTATATTAGGTGAGTAGGTTAAATTCTCCAAAAAGGGGCTGCCACATTTTGTAGAGGGGTATATAATTGAGCCCAGGTAGGTGACCCCCCCAAGAGGAAAAAGGAGGACAAGGCTGCATGTTCCCACAAGATTCTACACAAACGAACACCAAGATCCCACCTAAAAATTAAATAACACACTTCTGAACAAAGAGTAAAAAAAAAATTCCTTGAGACAAAGGAGAATTGAAACACATCATACCAAAACTTATCAGATGCAACAAAAGCAGTTCTAACAGCGAAGTTTATAGTGATAGAAGCCTACATTAATAAAAAAGAAAATTCTCGATTAAACAGCTTAACTTTAGATCTCAAGGAACTAGAAAAAAAAGAATAAACCAAACCCAAAGACAGTAGAAGGAAGGAAATAATAAACATTAGAGCAGAAATAACTGAAATAGAGACTAGACGGACAAAAGAAAAAGTCAACAAAACTGAGAGTATGTTTTATGAAAAGGTAAGACAAAATTGACACATCTTTAGCTAGATCAACCAACAAAAAAAGAAAGGACTCAAATAAATAAAATTATAAAAGAAAAAGGAGACATTACAATTAATACCATAGAAAGACAATGGTGCCAGAAGGGACTACTGTGAACAATTATACACCAACAAATTAGATAACCTGGAAGAAATGGGTCAATTACTAGACACATACAACCTACCAAGACTGAATTGGGAAGAAATAGAAAATCTGAACAGAGCAATAATGAGTAAAGAGATTGAATTTGAAAAATTTCCCACCAAAGAAAAACCCAGAACCTGATGGCTTCACTGGCAAATTCTACTGAAGACACAGAGAATTGATATCAATTCTTCCCAAACTCTTTCAAAAATTGAAGAGGAAGGAATACTTCCAAAATCATTGTATGAGTCCAGCACCACCCTGACAACAAAACCAGACAAAGATACCACAAGAAAAAAAAATAATTGCAGGCCAATATCGCTAATGAACATAGATGCAAAAATTCCAATGAAATATTAGCAAACTGAACTCAACAGCACATTAAAAGAATCATATATGATAGATAATCAAGTGGGATTTATCCCTGGGATGCAAGGATATACATATACAAATACAACATATAGTGAACATAAGTTCAACATATACAAATCAATAAATGTAATACACCACATTACCAGAATGATTACCAAAATCATGTGATCATCTCAACGGATGCAGAAAAAGGATTTTAAAAAATTCAACATTCTTTCATGATAAAAACTCTCTAAATTAGGCATGGAAGAAATGTATTTCAACACAATAAAGGTCATAGATGGCAAGCCTGCAAATAACATACTCAGTGATGAAAGCTGAAATATTTTCCTCAAAGATCAGAAGCAAGACATGGATGCCCACTCATACCACCTATATTCAACATTTTACTGGAGCTCCCAACCAGATCACGTGGTGAAGAAAAGAAATAAAAGGCATCCACATGCAAAAAGAAGAAGTAAAAGTGTTTCTGCTTGCAGATGACATGGTCTTATATGTAGAAAATCCTAAAGACACCACAAAAAAAATTACTAGAACAAATAAACAAATTCAGTAAAGTTCTAGAATACAAAGTAAACACACAAAAACAGTTGCATTTCTACACCTGAAAAATGAACTATCGATTTACAGTAACATCAAAAAGAATAAAATGCTTGGGAAAAAATTAACCAAGGAGGTGAAAAACGTGTACACTGAAAACTATAAAACATCAATGAGTGAAATTCAAGAAGAAACAAATAAGTAGAATGATATCCCATGTTTATGGATTGTACAAATTAATACTGTTAAA
This sequence comes from Perodicticus potto, assembly GCA_963574655.1. Lineage (NCBI taxonomy): Eukaryota > Metazoa > Chordata > Mammalia > Primates > Lorisidae > Perodicticus > Perodicticus potto. The sequence goes on from CAUYRH010035813.1 coordinate 2,031, forward strand.
AATGTTCATACTACTCAAAGCAATCCACAGATTCAATGCAGTCTCTGTCAAAATTCCAATGGCATGGGCGGTGCCTGTGGCCCAGTGGGCAGGGCACTGGCCCGATATACCAAGGGTGGCGGGTTCAAACCCATCCCCAGACAAACAGTGACAAAAAAATAGCCAGGCATTGTGGCGAGTGACTGTGTCCCAGCTACTCAGGAGGCTGAGGCAAAGGAATCGCCTAAGCCCAGGAGTTGGAGGTTGCTGTGAGCTGTGTGATGCCACGGCACTCTACCATGGGTGATAAAATGAAACTCTGTCTCTACAAAAAAAAAAAAATTCCAATGGCATTTTTCACACAAATAGAAAAATCAACCATAAAATTCACATGGAATCACAAAAGACTCCAAATAACCAAACAATCTTTAGCAATAAGAAAAAAGTTATAACTATCATACTTCCCAATTTCAAAATACATTACAAAGCTACAATAATCAAACCAGTATAGAACTAGTATAAAATAGACATATAAACTGATGGAAGAAAATAGCCTAGAAATAAACCTATACATTTATGGTCAAATGATCTCTTACAGAGGTGGCAAGCATAAACAATGAGAAAAGACAGTCTAATCAATAAATGGTGTCAGGAAAACCAGATATCTACAGAAGAATAAAATTGTACCACATAGCTGAGTGTAGTGGCTCATACCTGTAATCTCAGTACTTGAGGAAGCTAAGACAGCAGGATTGCTTGAGACCAGGAGTTTCAGACCAGCCCGAGCAACATAGCAAGACCTTGTCTCTACAAAAAATGTTCTAAATAAGCTGGGCATAGTGGCACGTAGTGGTCTTTAGTCCCAGGTATATGGGAGGCTATGGTGGAAGGATTGCATGAGCCTAGGAATATGAAGTTTCAGTAAGTTACAATCACACCACTGCACTCTAGCCTGATAAAAAAATCAAGGCCCTATCTCTTATTTAAAAAAAAAAATTGTACTGTTGTCTCAGACTATATACAAAAATCAACTCAAAATAGGTTAAAGACTTAAACATAAGACCTGAAACTAGAAAATTACTAGAAGTAAACATAGGGAAAAATCTTCCAAATAAATATTTTTCAAAATAAGACATGTGAATAGCCAACAAATATAGTAGATGAAAAAATGCTCAGTATCAGTAATCATCAGAGAAATACAAACCAAAACTGCAATGAGATAACACCTCATACTCACTATAATGGCTACCATCAAAAAGTCTAAGGATTGATGAATGCAGAGAAAATGAAACTCTCTTACACTTTTGGTAGGAATCAAAACTGTAATAGCCATTATGAAATATAATACAGAGAGTCCTCAAAACCCTAAAAACAGAACTACCATAAGATCCAGCAATATACCACAATATGCAAAGGAAACTACCAGCAATCCTACTTTCAACAGAACTACCATAAGACCCAGCAATATACCACAATATGCAAAGGAAATGAAATCAGCATCTCAAGGAGATATCTGCACACACATGTTCACTGCAGCATCATTCAGAATAGCTAGCATATAGACACAACCTAAATGCCTGTCAATAGATAAACGGACAAACAAAATGCAGTGTCTATACATGGTGTCCATAAAGTTTGTGTACAATTTACAATGTTAAACTATTTTAACAGGGTATGTCCACCCTGTATATACCATGAAATGCTATTCAGCCTTTAAAGAGAAAGAAATCCTGCCATTTGCAACAAGGGTGACCCTGGAGGACATTATGCAAAGTGAAGACATCCAGACACAGAAAGACAAATACTACATGATTTCACTTAAATGTGCAATCCATCAAAGCAGAGAGGAGAATGGTGGTCATTGGGTGAGAGATGGGAAAAATGGAGAGATATCAGTCAAAGGGCACACAATTTCAGTTATGGAGGATGAATACACTCTGGAAATACCATACACAGCATGGTGACTATGGGAAATACCATATTGTATACTTGAAATTTGCTGAGAGAGTAGATCTTAAGCATTCTTAACGCACACACATGAAAATAGTCACTGCGAGAGATGAATGCGTCAAATTGCTCAGTCGTGGTAACCGTTTCACATTGTATGAGTGTATCAAAACATCGTGCTGCATACCCTAAGTCTGTGTGGTTTTTTTCTGCCAGTTACACCTCAATAAAGCTGAAAAACAAAAAAACACACAAACATATACCCCCTCAAATGCATCGTGTACAGAACACACCATGGGAGCCTGAGCCCTAGGTGTGGGCCTGGGGGCTTCAACAGAGGTCTTTCACAGAGTTTAGCACAAACAGAAATCGCAAGCAGGGCCTCCCCACTTGAGGGGACTGCAGACCCATCCTGGACAGTGAAGAGCAACAGTGACACTGCAGACAGCATGGGAGCATCCCCCATTTTCCTAGATGAGTAAGGTCCAGGATTCTTATGCAATACAAACAGAGGAGGGCATCCTGATAATTTATTAACATCCGACTTCTCGTCCACACTAAGGACTGGAGGGATGAACCAGATGAAAAGTAGAAAAATATGGCATTTTTAAGATACTACGTATAGGCTGGGCAAGGTTACCTAGGTCACTACAAAAGTTTTGAGACAGACGTGTTATTTTCCATTATTTCACTTCCAAGAAACATAGTTAACAGCGTCTTTTCTGACTCACCCCTGCAAGTTTCAACTTGCTCAGCTTAGCAGTGTTGTTACCAAGGTTTCGTTTGTTTCTGCCCACCTGGATATTATGTTTCTGTATTTTTATGTCTCTCAAAACTTTTGTAATGACCACATATTCTTTACATGGTTATTAACAGCTTACAAATCAAGATGTGCACTTCTTAAAGTCTTGCTCAAAGAAAGTTCTGGCTCTTAGAACCCGCATCCCACTAGCACAGGCCAGTGCCTCCAGATTTGTTTACATTAAGAGATTAAGACCCAGAAGAGGAAGAGGATCCCTTCCTCCAATTAGTGCCAGTCCAGGTCCCAGCTGAGAATCTCCTCTCCCCAGAGTGTCCGACCTCAGGGATTATTACTTTCTTGACAGATCACATCCACCTGCAGCGGTGTGGCCTTCCAGCCTCCGCAAGCCTCACAATAAAACTGACTAACCACCTTTATTCACACAGAAGGCATACTAAAACATTACACAAATGTGCTTTGTTATAGCCCGAATCTCATCATTCCTGTGTGACACAGCATAGTGATTATAAAACATTTTCCTTTTCGGATGAACACTACTTGTTTTATTCCTTAGTTCGTCCAGCAACAATGTTGGAGAATAACTGAAGAAAGAAGAAAGAAAGCTTCTATTTCCTACTCCAGCACTCTTCAAAACTCTTTGTTTTCAGGTTTGTAAATTTCTGAATGTGTGCTCTCAATACAATTTCAAAAGGTGATTCTTTCTTTAAGGTCATGAAGATCTTGAAATTAATTCTTTAATTTAACACGCAAACCTATGCAAGTGTCCTGGAAATGGAATAGATCCCAGACGGCTGACTAAACCCTTAAAAAATTATGAAAAAGCGCTTTGAGCTCTCCTGACATGCCAGGGCTTTCCCAGAGCATTTTGTGGCAAGGGCACAATTGTATAGTGGGGCTAACATTCCCTTTGGGTAACCTGAACACTTCAGGGTCCAGACTGGAGACTACATATACGCAAAGGAAATGAAATCAGCATCTCAAGGAGATATCTGCACACACATGTTCACTGCAGCATCATTCAGAATAGCGAGCATATAAAAAAGACCCAGAAGAGGTCCTGAAGCTTTATGTATACATAGGGAATGGTATGTTACTTCTTTGCACTCTGGCTTATTAATTTTAGCAATGAACTTTTTAACCTATGTAAAATACCATAATGTCATCTATCTACTAAATCAGCTTATCAGAAAATTTAAATCCAATGCCTGTATAAGAAACAATGACCTGATGAAATATCTTAGAGGCGCTCCTCAGTACTAGTTAAAATAATATGATTGTCACATGGTGTGGCCATTTTCTAGAAAACAGCTGACATGTACACACTATACTTGGCACAATTCCTGGCCAATTTCGCAAGAATGTTTATTCCAGACTGAGATCATCTTTATAAAAAGAAAGAAAAGAAAGAAAGAGAAAGAGGCAGCTAATTAAGGAAGGAGGAAAGGAAGGAAGGGGGAAAAAGAGGAAAGACAGACTCTTTATAAATCATGAGAGAATTTTAGATGTTAAAGTTGCCTTTCCTCCATCTAACCAGATACTCACCTAATCTTGTAACAAAATTGTGTTAATTACAGAGAAGGTGAAATAGTTCATTTTACCAAATTTATTAATTCAAAATGTTCTAACTTCAAATTCACATCGAAGAATGACAGCATTATTTTTTTTAATCTAATAATTTCCTCTATTGACATAAATGATTATAAGGAGGATTAAGATGAAACTTATGTTCAGAAAAATTCATGGAAGGGAAAATATACAGCAAACATTTAGAAATAAAGACAAACATTGCAGAAATACAGAGACATGATTTACACATCCCAATTTGGGGGGTATCTGGAATACATCTGTGAATCATCTTTTCAGCAGTTGGAAGGGACTGTGACACACACAAGTAAGGCTGCTCAAGGGCCCAGAGAAGGCTGGGCCTTGTCAAGCCTGTAGGAAGCCAGTGCTGACATGCTCATCCCCTGTCTGGTAAGAAAAGGTCTCAAAGAGCTCTTTCTATCACACTTAATTTGCTTCTGACTTCTGGAGCCTAAGAACAGGGCAAAGAAGACAACTTCTTTTTCTTTTGGTTCATAGTCTGGAATTATGACTACAAAGAAAATTTTTTTTTATTCTTGCCCTTAGTCTAAAGGAGAGATTTATTTAGGGGTTGAAATTTATTAGCTGCTAATGTTTTGACTTTGTGAAAATCTCAGGATTTGGAGTTCTAAAGGGAAAGAGAGATTGTAGCTTGCTTTAAACTTACTGTGGTCCCCAAAAGAGTATTAAGATTTTAAATTGTATTATTATTATTGATATTATTTTTTAATCTATATTTTGTTGTCTTAGATGTGGGTTCTAAATAAATATATTTGAATAACACTTATACATTGGCATGAGTTTCTTGCCAATTATATAGTGTGCATCCTGGATAATGGCTTTACCACAGGAAATTATACACAGTTGCAAGATTTCACATAAAGTTTGCTTTGTAAGTGCTCCTTCAACAAGCCATGTGCAAGAAATGCAGAGAGAACAGTGAACAGTCAGACTAAATCGTGGACTTCCTGAATTTACCATTTTATAGACGCTCTTCCGTGAAGTATTTCAACTAACAGGCAAGAAGAGTCTTAATAGAAAGGGACAAAGTGAGTTACGGATAAGCTTTCCTTTTGTGAGTTTCTAATCAATAGGATCGTAATTGTCCATAGTAACTCTTTTAGCAAGGTAAAATATTCATGCCATTTTCTCTTTGCCGTATTTTCACTTTACATATATATTCTGCCCTTAGGAATTAAGAAAAGCAGAAAAAATAAATTTCCAATATATCAGGCACGGTTTTTTTTTATATTTTTAAACATTTTTCAATGTTTTTACTTATTCATTTATTTATTTATTGCCATTGTTGTTTTAGCTGGCCCAGGCTGGGTTCAAAACCGCCAACCTCAGTGGATGTGGCCGGCACACTACCTGCTAAGCTACAGGTGCCACCCTATCAGGCACAATTTAAATCAACAAATTAAACCTATGCCTTTATTGAGCTTTTAGCTCTATAATAACCATAAAGAGAAAAGACAGTCTAAGGAGACGTACTCAGTAATGTTAACTCTTTCATGTACTCATCCTCTTCTTTCTCCTCAGTTTACCAGCAGACCACTGCCTCCCTTCCTGTGTAGGAGTCTAAAACTCAACTGGAGAACCACTCAGAAGGATCCAGTTACAGAACAAAGTGCAGACCTGGAAATATACGTCAGACAAAACTAAACAATCCCAGAACAAAGAGCTTTGGTAATTTGGGGAAACAAAGCTTTTGCCTGAGGCCTCCTCTGAAATGAAGACCACCGCTAAAATGAATTCCTGTTCTAAAATAAATTTTCCTGAGCCCACAGAGCACACCCACGTGGTCTACTAACCCATTGTCAGACTTCAGAAACAAAACTGAGCCTGCAGAGACAATCCTTGGTCTGGTCTAGTAACCACCAGGAGACAAAGGACAAGTGGCAACATAAATCCACAAATTAACAAGACACGAGAGACACACCGGGTTGTGCTACCGGGTTGTGCTACCCACGTTCTGAAGCAATGACCTCGCTGCTGCTCAACAAAGCTCAGTATATACCAGTCATTGCCCAATGTCAACAGTAAGATAGAACAGTCATCCTCCTACGAGGAGGACTGTGCCACAGGAACAGAGAGAAGGATACAACTGTGTCCTGTGTTGGAGGTTCAGGAAGCAATACTCTGAAATATGGCTCTTGGACAGGCTAAACTGAAGACTGAGCCTCAAGCTTTCTCTGGCCCTCATGCTTCCTACCCCGTCCTTCAATCCTTTGTCTCTCCCAAAGCAAAGGGGCAAGTTATTCTCTGAAGTTCCCTTATCTGCCTAAACTTTGGACCTGCCGAAGAAGAAAAGAATTACCTCTAATCCCTTCTCTAAGTTTTCATTAACTGAACTCCTATTGCAGGAAGAAAGACTGAAGTCTATCAACACCCCTGGACAGAGTTTTATCACGAATCATTGTCTACTCTATGGGCCCAACAGACTGTGTCCAGGCCATCATAAGCCCATTGAATTTCCCTAAAGATCATTTAGTACCCCTCTAAAATCATCCATACTTCCCCATCTCCCTTTCCTCTAAGAAGGTATTCTATTACCCATTGGGGTATTAGGTAATCACTCTGTTATTCTCCCCCATGCACACTGATAAATTCTTATGTCATTTCTTCTATTAATCTGCCTTTGTCAAAAGGGTAAGTTTTCCCTTAGCCAGGAAGGCTCCAGTGTTACAGCTCTGATAATACTCTCTTCTGGAGAGAAAAGGAGAAGAGTCCACCCCTCAGTAACAATGCGAACAGCTATAGATATTATCTGCCAGGAGGTCTGAGGAACAGAAGAATCCCCTGCTGAAAAGAAAAATAAAACAAATGACATGAGATAAGGAGCAGTGCTGATTCAGGCTCCTTGAGACTTTCAGTTCCTTCTGAGACCCCACACCCAAAGCACTCAGTACGGGGTGGATGATGGTACTCTATGAATGCAGACCACTATTAATGCCAGCATGCTCTTTCAAACATTATCACTTTTAATTCATTTAGTAAACCTATACTATTAAATACTTAGATTGCTTTTAGTCTCCCTAAATATATAAATACATGGTATATAATTATATAAATGTGCATAATATTTGTATATATTTATATAATATTTATAAATGTATACTATTTAAATATGTGTATAGGGAAGAAGAGATGAAAAATTATTCTGACACTTATTAAATCAGAAAGGAAGATTTTATTCAAGACTATTGCAATAGAGGGTTCACAACAGGGGAGAAAGGTGAGTCTTGATTCAAAATACTGCAAAAACAAGTGGCATTTACAGCTAAGGAACAAATGAAAGGGGTGGAAAATTACAATCAAGGATAGAGAGATTCTTGCTAAAGGTGGGCCAACAACTTGTATATCAAATGTGGGGGATGAAGAACTTGATCAGACCCCAAAGGTGACCCAATATGAATCTGGGGGAGCAGGAATTCATGTTAAACTGGGCTAGACAAGGATGGGAAAGAATAGACATGGAGAAGGACCAGGTTGAAGTTATTAAGAGATGAGAAGAAGACTCAGAAAAATATGACTGAAGTTTGGTTGAGATCATCTTTGCTGGGGAGGGGGAGAGAATTAGTTGATGAAAATAAATCTCCAGTAATGGAATTCAGTGAAAATGAGTCAGGCTTTTTTATGGTCCTTATTACATAGTATCAATGGCTTTTAGGAAGAATGATACAAATACATATGTGTGTAAGTTTCTTTAATTTCTAACAGAGTTTATTTTGATCAATTCTTAGTATATGTAAATATCTAAAACTCTTTAGTCATTCTGGGAGGAAAAAGTCTAAGCACAATCATTCAATTTTTTTGTTTTAGCAACAAAATGGAATGTTTCCTTCATTAAACTTACAGTGCTTTTAAAGTGTGTTTGGAGTTGTGGCCTCTATAACGGAGGTCAGACATTCTCATTGTCTTTGTTGTTTGAAGTACACAGTGAAATTTATTTCAGTTGGAAGTGCTACATAGTTCACTGCCTGACATCACTACAATCCCCTTTGAAATCCTCCCCTCGGACATGGATGGAGCTGGAACATATTCTTCTTAGCAAAGTATCTCAAGAATGGAAAAAACAGTATCCAATGTACTCAGCCCTACTATGAAGCTAATTTATAGCTTTCATATGAAGGCTATAACCCAAGCACAAGAATATGGGGAAAGGGACACGGGAGGGGAGGGGAGGAGAGGAGGAGGATGGGTGGAGGGAAGGTAATTGGTGAGATCACATCTACAGTGCATCTTAGAAGGGTACAGATGAAACTTACTAAATGCAGAATACAAATATCTTCATATAATAACTAGGAAAGTGCCACGAAGGCTATGTTAAATGGTTTGATAAAAATGTTTCAGATTGTATATGAAGCCAGCATATTGTACCCCACGATTGCACTAATGTACACAGCTATGATTTAATAAAAAAAAAAAGAAAGAAAGAAAGAAAGAGAGAGAGAGAGAGAGAAAGAAAGAAAGAAAAAAGAAATCCTCCCCTCAGGAGCTATGCACTGACCCTAGCACCTAGTTCACCTTGCAAAGCAATTTTGGAACTCTTTTTCTAGAATGGTCATCAGAGCTGTCATTGTATTATGCTTGATTTCCTGAATGTCATCAAAATATCTTTGTTTCAGTGTTTCCTTTATCTCCGGGTAAAGAAAAAACTCACTGGGGGCCAGATCAAGTGAGTAGGGAGGGCATGCCAATAATTTTGGCTACTGGCTAAAAACTCCTTCACAGGTAGTGTCATTTGAGCTGGTGCATTGTCATGATGCAAAAGCCATAAGTTGTTGGCCAAGATTTTCAGTTAAAATTTTCTTAACTGTTCCTCTATTGATATTTACTTGGTCTGCTATGCTTCTCCCAGTCCACTAATGATTGTGACACCCAATTCAAAAAGATTTTGTAATATTTTCCTTATTTATGCTCATTGCTGGCCCCCCAGACCTCTCTTCATCAGTGATGCTTTCTTTCCCCTCAGGAAAACACTTAATCCCTTTGTGCACTGTCATTTTCTTTTTTGTTTGCAATTTTTGGCCAGGGCCAGGTTTGAGCCCACCACCTCTGGTATATGGGGCTGGTGCCCCACTCCTTTGAGCCACAGGCTCCACCCCCACTGTCATTTTCTTCATGGCATCATCCCCATAAGCTTAGACTAACATGTCCCTGATTTCAATTCCACTCTTGACAACTTGAACAAGAAATTTACAAATGTTTGCTTGCTGGTCCAATTCACGCACTAACATTCTCACATTGGCACACAAAAACACATGACAATAATGAGCTCCACTCAGCAAGACACATGTCAACACAAACGCAGCTGTGAGACACTGATACACCAAGATTATGAAACCTTGCTGAGTTGTTTGTACAGCGCTGCCAACATAAGCATGTGGTGACAAGTTTGCGAACTTAACTGTCAAACTTCATATATTCACCCCAATGGATCTGGGAAGTTCCATTTAGTTTACAATTCAACACAGAAAACTTTTCATTCATCCTAAATCCTAAAATCTCAAGCTCTTTAAACTGCAATGGTACTCTAGAATTCTTTTAAAAGTCATACACTTTGTAATTCCTAGATGCAAACTCACTGTCAGTGCCTGTCTCCCTAGGTTGCGGGACACTCATTTGCTAACATGTATTCGCACAGCAGCTCTGCCATCCCTTTTCCAAGTAATTATTGGACTTTCTCCTAACATCTTTACATACCATTCCTAACATATGTTGACAAGAACCACAAAGAATATTGCTGGTTTGTACATAAAAGGCTTTGTTGACATGCAGGAGAGTTTTATTTTGTTTTCACTATGCCTCTGATGATGAATTTTCTTGACCTTTGTGGCAATGGAGACACACATTGTCTCCTCTTGGAAATTTCTGTCCCAGGATCATAATGAAATATCTAGAACTACGGCATCATGGAAAAAAAAATCTAGTCTGCAGATGGTCTAGCTCAAGTCTAATTTCCTATTTTACCAATTTACAAAAGTATGATCATGGGAAATGTACTTAAATCTTGACTTCCTCACCCACAAAGAGAAAATCGATGAACAACTCTATATGGTGGAGAACCTGGATATTGAGGTGGCACCTGTGGCTCAGTTACTGGGGCGCCGGCCCCATATACCAAGGGTGGCAGGTTCAAACTCAGCCCCAACCTAACTGCAACAAAAATAGCCTGGCATCGTGGCAGGCACCTGTAGTGCCAGCTACTCGGGAGGCTGAGGCAAGAGATTTGCCTAAGCCCAAGAGCTGGAGGTTGCTGTGAGCTGTAACGCCACGGCACTCTACTAAGAATAAGACTCTGTCTCTGAAAGAAAAAAAAAAAAAGAACCTGGATATTGGAGCTAAATCGTCTGGTTCAAAATCTACCTTGATTATCTGCAGGTGTTACTGTGAGTAACCTGCTTCACCCTTTTGTGCTTCAGTTTCTTCATTGTACTTGAAATTCACAACAGCAACACCTACTTTCGAGCATCAAACGGTTGTACAAGCATCAGATGAGTTAATAAACATAAAACACTTAGAACCTACAACATTGTAATGTTAGTTATTTGTATAGGACAAGGGTGCTGTGAGAATTAAGTGACATGACAGCAAGTCACACGATCATCTACCTGAGCACTACTACATGCAAGGCGATATGTTCAGCCAGCGAAAATAACAAGTCTCCTGCCATTACTAATCATGTTCTAATGAGAAAAGAACAAGGAATGAAGCAGTAAATAAACATACCACAAGATGATAACAGCATTTATTGGACACCTACTGTGAGTTCTTAATCTGGGAAGGCAGAGCTGACTCTTCCTATTGAACCACTCAAAACTATCACTGTCCAAAAAAAAAGAGTGATTTGGAATTCTGAGGAGACTATGATGTCACAGGACCTGGATCTGTCTGACTCCAAAGTCGCAGCTTTCCAGGACCCTTTACAACCTTCCAGTAAACTGGCAAGTTCTATAGAGTGGTAAGTACCAGGATCGAGACCTGCGTATTAGATGTGTTGGCAATTTAATTTTGCCCAAGTGCATTTTCCTTCTCTTGCTGCTACCCCAAAGACTTGTACATGGACTTCTCCCTGGGCAGAGAATGGGCTTGCCCCAGGCATATCTACAGCTGTCCCTCAGATGGTATATGCCTTGGCACAAGCTGCTTTGTACACTGGAGGTGACTCATAAGATACTTATTGAGGATGAGCATCTTGTTAAGTTGAAATATAGAATAATTAATAACCATTGTAAGTGCATTTCTGTATCAAAAATCTTAATAATTTTAGGCAAGTTAAAGACAGCCAAAATATTCCTTTTAACAAAAAGTAGGCTGTGAGTTAATAATAATTAAATGACAAGCAAATAAAAATTAAATTAACAAATAAGTGATCCAGTCCCCTCTGTAAATTTGTACGAGTGATTTCAGTAAAATGATTTTTGTTTTATTTTGTTCTGTTAAAGACCTAACTGATTTGTGGTAGTTGCTTTCTCTCCGAGGAGCTGTTACATATATTCTGTGGCAGGAAGTCTTTCCTTAAGGATAGTGCTGAGTCTGCACCTGGCAATCATTGTTATAGAAAAGAAAATTGTATAAGCAGCCATGTCTTAATAGTCAGCCTCTAACCATTTAAACAAATTTTAATCAAAAGGCTCTAGAAGGGAGTTTCCCTTATAAAAAGCCCCCTGATTCACAATTCAGGAGCAGGAATTCACAAAGTTTCTAAGCCTAAGCAATTTTAGAGAGGAAAGAAGGAAACAAAGATGTGAAAAACTTATTTTGCATAGCTCAATCAGAGGTAGTGGAAAGTCTGGTCATAAAATAATTTTATGTAGGAAAACAGAAATCTATGAGACAATGGATCCAAAATTACATGGAAACGGTAACGGCAGCTAAAGTGCTTTAAAACTGTGCTTCGCAGACTCCATAAGGGCATGTGAATCACTGGAGATCTTGGTAAAATGCAGACTTTGATTCAGTAGGTCTGAGGTAGACCCTACAAACTCATGAGTGATGCCAATGCTGGCGATCCCTAAACCACGCTTTGACTAGCAACAGAGTACACATTGGATTATTGTAATGGGAAAACCCACTTTTAGGTTCAAACATCATTTTATAAATTAATTTGAAGACATAGACATTTTTAAAAATAAAAGTCCTAGAAATTGAGTGGCGCCTGTGGCTCAGCGAGTAGAGTGCCAGCCCCATATACCGAGGGTGGCGGGTTCAAACCCGGCCTCAGCTGAACTGCAAAAAAAAAGAAAGTCCTAGGAATTATTTAATCCCGTCGACATTGTTGAGTTTACTATATGCTAGCCCTTATGGTAGGTACTAGGTGTTCAACAACAACTAACGCAAAACATACCCTTGAAAAATCTGCTTTTGCCTGTTCTCTCAAGAGAGCATGAGGATTAAAAGACATTGTCATTCATGATTCATGATTCATAATGAATCAATCATTTTTCTGATGTTAAATGTTTCTTGAAGTAACATTTTTAGGAATGCCTCATTTCAGATGACTTGAGTGTTAAAAATATAGGCAGTTCCTGGGTATGAACGAGCTAGGTTCTGCAGGTTTGTTCTTACATTGAATTTGTATGTAAGTTAGAACAGATACATTTGCCTATTACCTGTAATAGCCTCCATTACTAAGTGATACCTGCATATAAGTCAGATGCTTATAACTCAGAGACTGCCTGTAATTGGCAATTTAATCCAATTAACTAACATCACTCTATTTTATATTAACTACTAATAGAATTTAAAGGTCTTTATATGCACGACATAGTTCTATACTTGCAACACTTGCAACTACATGATTGCAAGTGTTGATGGATCATTTCAATTAAAATTAAAGCAAAGGCTAGGCACAGTCGCTCACACCTGTAATCCTAGCACTCTGGGAGGCAGTGGTAGGTGAATTGCCTGAGCCTAGGAGTTCGAGACCACCGTGAGCAAAAGCGAGACCCTGTCTCTACTAAAAAATAGAAAAAATAGCTGGGCATTGTAGCCAGCCCCTGTAGTTCTAGCTACTTGGAAGGCTGAGGCAAGGAATCCCTTAAACCCAGGAGTTTGAGGGTGCTGTGAGCTATGCTGTGTTGCTAGGATGATGCCATGGCACTCTACCCAGGGCTACAGAGTGAGACTCAGTCTCAAAAATAATAATAATAAATTAATTATGTAAGTAATTACACTAAATTAAAGCATATATATATAATAATGTGGCAAGAAACTTTTCACCTGCCGGGCATGGTAGCTCACACCTGTAATCCCAGCACTCTAAGAGGCCAAGGTGGTTTGAGCTGAGCTCACAGGTCTGAGACCAGCGTGAGCCAGAGCGAGGCCTTGTGTCTACAAACAGCTGGGCCCTGGTGGAGGCCTGTAATCCCAGTTATTCGCGAGGCTGTGGCAAGAGAATCATTTGAGCCCAGGAGTTGGAGATTGTTGTGAGCTATGACGCCATGGCACTCTACCCAGGACAACAGAGTGAGGTTCTGTCTCAAAAAAGAAGAAAAAAAGAATTTTTTCACCTAATTTTGATTTACTATGGCCAAATGCGCCACATAAATGTCATGGATCCTGCCTGAAATGTGTATGCATAGTGTAAACAGGAGGAAGGCTCGTACTCATCAGAGTCAGAGAGTTCACCTTTTTTTCCCACGAGCATCAGCTACTGCCCTACCGCATATGAATGCCGCATACACCATCACCTGACAGTTTCAGGTTAGATATGCTAGGAAAACTAACGACCTACCCAAGATTTTTATTTATTATTTTTGTTTGTTTTTTTTCCCCCAAACCTGATGATTCTCAGAAAACAAGGGAGAACACCACTTCAAAAAACGCCAGCAGGTGGCAGCGTCCGTCGCAGCTTTGGCGTTACCCGAAGCCCAGGCGCTGGGTGAGAAGGGGCTGGCGGGGCAAGCAGACTTGGAGGGAACTCGTGAGTACAAGTGTAAGGTGCCTGTTTAAATTGAAAAGGCCTTAGGACCACATGATAATATAATTTTATATTTGAAAGCAAAACAAATCTGGTGTAATTAATGTTCTTTTAAATTTAAAATCTTGGCTATTGGGAATAGATGGAAGTTATTGCCTTTTTCAAAGAACAGACAGAGGTACACAAAGGCAAGCATAGATTCTGAGATCCACATGACTAATGTGTACTTCCAGAACCATCTCAGTGAACAAGCCTCTTCATAAACGATAGTTGCAAAGGGTTTAGCATGGTGCCAAGTACCGAGCTGGAAAACTCAGTAAACGTTTGTCTCGAGGCAAATGGTAATTCATCATCCCCTAGCAGACTTATTTTTGCTTCTTATACTTTCCTCATTGGAAAGTCATTAAAAATACAATAGCCATAAGTGTCTAGGAAATAGCAGATAAACCTGACAGACAGATAATCAGGAATAAAGTACTTCTTTCTGAGCAAGATTTCAGAATAGCAGTAAGTCTATACATTAATCATGATAAGGAGGATTATTCTTGTTGTCACAACTTCTGTTCAGTTTTCAGGCCTTCCATACTATCATTAACTGGTCTCTTTCTGCTGCTACCCAGAAAGATATTCGCCACATATATCATTTGTTAAAATTATAAAGTAGGATTTTCAGAAAAAAGAGAGTGTCACTTTGTCACCCGGTACTGTGACATAATAGCTCACAGAAACCTCAAACTCTTGAGCTCAAGTGATCCTCATGCCTCAGCTTCCCAATTACCTGAGGCTTTAGGCACCAGCCACAATACCCAGCTATTTTTAGAGATGGGGTCTCGTTCTGGCTCAGGCTGGTCTCCATCACGAACTCAGGCAATCTACCCACCTCAGTCCCAGAGTGCTAGGATTCCAGGCGTGAACCACCATACCTGGATGAAACTCATTCTGAAAAGTTAGCTGCATTTATCCTTTAAGATATACCCTTAACACTTGTAAACAGATAAATTTAAAGCCCTACTATTCTTTTCCTATAATATCCTACCTTATTATCAGTATATATTTTTTATTATAAAGAGACATTAAAAACTTTACAGACTAAAACTTGTTCTTGGGTAATGTTTTCCTTTTTTATACCTTATGAATTCTTCATCTAGAGTAAACTAAAAATGAACAGTGAATCATGGGTGGTTTGAGATGACTCAAAATTCTAAAGAATAGATATGTTAATTGTTATAAATTATTTTCCCAGAAAAGAAAATGTGTAAGTTTGTAAGACCAAAACCACTTTTAAAAAATCAACCAGATTCTACTAAGTCTCCAGTTTCAAAAGGGAAATGTAAAGCTAGAAAAGTTATGTAGAGTTAATATGACGTTTTTATGTGACGGATAAGAAAATTTAAAGAATTCAACCAAGAATATTTGTTTTCAAATTTTAAAAAAGTAATTTTGAAATATTCATAGCTACAACTATATATGTGATTATGCTATATCTTATATATGGGGATTTTTTAGCATTTCTTTTTTTTTTTTTTTTTTGAGACAGAGCCTCAAGCTGTCACCCTGGATAGAGTGCTGTGGCATCACAGCTCACAGCAACCTTCAACTCCCAGGCTCGAGCGAGTGTCCTGCCTCTGCCTCCCAAGTAGCTGGGACTACAGACACCCACCACAACACCCGGCCATTTTTTGTTTGCAGCCATCATTGTTGTTTGGCAGGCCTGGGCTGGATTCGAACCCATCAGCTCAGGTGTATGTGGTTGGCGCCTTAGCCCATTGAGCCACAGATGCTGAGCCTAGCATTTCTTTTTGATGTTCTGCTGGGAGAATGGGGACCAAAGACCCCATTTTTGGCAAGGGAAAGCACCCCCAGAAAAAGGAAAATTAAAAAGTAAGCTGAGTGAGTTGGAACAAAGAAAAGTCATCTAGCTTACATTTAAGCTAGCCATTGCTAGCAAGATTTCTGCCTTTTCAGAAATTCTAACCTATTG
>CAUYRH010035814.1:0-17537 GCA_963574655.1 Perodicticus potto
TCACTTTACACTTGGGACTAAATGTGGAACCCCCATTTCCTATGCCTAGGTCAATTTCTTGTGAATTTCCTAGGCCTGAATTCCATGGATGGACTGTGTCCATTCATTGATACACTCATTCACCTTGCCCCCGGTGGAAGGGACTGTTTTCATTTGTTTCCTGGCCAAGGAACCCATACACCTAAATACACCTTGAGGCTAGAGGCCTAGAGGAGGAGATGGGGAAAAACCGGGAGAGGAACGGAGAGAGCATCTCTCTCCCCACTTGAAATCTCTCCCTCTACCAGGAGCTTTGGTGTTTTCTGTATTCTTTTCTTTAAATCAATTCTGTCTTACCACGGCGGGGTCGGGGGGGGAATAATGTAATGAAGAACAATAAAATACATATATTGAAAAAAAAAAGAAATCTTTATTCTTATATTGCTATTGATATAACTGGATTTACATAGTTCATTAAATACTTGTTTTCTAGAGGTAAACTTTGTTTCTCAGCTCCCCTGATCTTCCTTAACTTTATATGATTCTTTCCTTTATAAGATCTCGTGTCCTGTTACACTATTTTAGGTATAGATGTACCATTTTCTTCTTGGTAGTTGCTCTAGAGAGACCATTACACCTCTTAACCTAAACCCGCTTCAAATTTATACTTATCTAATTCCACTAAATACAGAAACTTTGCGCCACTATAGGTATGTTTTTTCTCCCTTTGTTTGTGCTAATTTATATATGTTATAAACACAACGATAGAAAGTAAAAATTAATGCTTTAAACAATTCTATGTCTTTTAAAGAAGCTAAAAGCACAAAGATAGACTATCCATGTCTAAGAAATGACTCTTTATCTTCCTCTGCAGAAGGTTGAATAACAATCTGATGTTATTTTTCTTTGACATATCATTATTATTACATTCATCATTACAATATACTAATATATCTACCTATGTTATAATTCCAATAAGATAATTTTAATGTGTCATATACTTTTGAAATGTCAGATAAGAATGGAGAAAATATACGATTATGTTTCATTTTATACGTCCACCAAATTTCTTTTATCAGTGACCTTCTTCCTTCATATGGATTTGAACTCTGTTTTCACTTTCCTCAACCTATAGAACTTTTTTATAACATATGTTTCTTGTAAGAAAGCTTAAACAGCAAGGGATTCTCTGTCTTTGTTTCTTGTGACTTACTTGAATACATATTCATTTTTGAAGGATAGTTTTACCAGATATAAGATATTTTAATGATAAAAATTTATTTTTGTTCTTATTTTTTTGCAGTTATTGTTTTACTTGCAGCACTTTCACTATGCCCCTATTGCCTTCTGGTCTTCATCCTTATTGTTGAAAAATTAGCTGTAATTTTCATGTGATTCATTTATATGTAACGAACTACTTTTCTCTTGCTGTTTGAAGATTTTTTTTCTTTTTGTATTTTTATTTTAAATTGATTGATTGTGTCCTGGTGTGAATACCTTGGACTCTGTTGAACTTTGTATAGGTGTAAATTCATATATTTAATTAAATTTAGTAAGATTTTGGCCATCACTTCTTCAAACAATGTTTTTCTTTATTTCTTTCTCTTTTTCTCCTGCTATTTGCTTTGTACTTTTGTTGGCTAACTAGATGCCCACAGTCTCTAAAGTCTCTATTTTTCCTGGTTTCCTTTTTCTTTATGCACTTCAGATTGGATGATTTTCACTGAAGTATCTTGAAATCTGTGTTTTCCTTTTGTCGGTTAAGTCTACTTGGCCCTCTTTTAGTATTTTTAAAATTCTATTTATCATACTTTTCAACTCTGGAATCTTCATTTACTTAATTTTTATCATTTCTATTTATTTATATAGATTTTCTATTTAGTGAGTCACTATCATCATATTATCCATTAATTCTTTAAAAATAATAACGTTTGTACTCTGAATATATTAAAAAGAACTATTTGAGAAGTTTTTGTCTTCTAAGTCCATCATTAGGACCTGGCTATCTCAGAATTACCCTAGTTATGTCTAGTTTTATGGTCAGCTGATGATTAATCAGAGGTTGTGCTTAAACTTTGACTCACAAGTCTTTTACCCTTTGAGTTAGGTTTATTCAAATCTTTGGAAATCCTTCTAACTTGAGGAAAGTTAAAATTATGCTCTGCATTCATCCATTGACACATATTGATTCTCCTCTCTCATTGTGAACAGCCACAATCTTGTACACACGCATTGCCTTCACGACCACGAAACATGGAGTTTGACCTTAGGAAAAGCACCTTTCGCTGTATGTATCCTAGGAACTCCCTGTTAAATTTATAAACAGGTTTCCATTTTTCTTGCCCTTACTTGCAGTACAGAGATGTTAGCCTTCTCTGATTATTTTCCACTATGATTTCTGGAAATTATCCCTAGAAATAAAATTTTCTATCCCCTGTACTTCATAAAGAGAAACACTTCAGATGGATCAATAAGTAGAATTTTCTCAGCATGATGCTTATTGTAGGGAAGATGTGAACTCTAAAAGCTACCATGAATAGAATCTCTTTGCAATGGATAAGAGCTGGGTTCATGCGGAAGTGCAAGCAGTTCTTTTCTTCTTGCCTCAAGTGGATTCTCTGTACAACAGAGTTACAGAAGAAGGATGGAAACTATAAGCCCTGACCTGAACAGAACTTTCCTACGTATCATCTGGGAGTAGGTGGGAAAAGTTCTGTCCTAAATAACACAGGTTTCAATTATTTTTGCTGTAAATCAGAACAATTTGTTGAAAAACAATATATATGTACTTATTATATTCTCTCTAGTTAATTTCCAAAAACTTTAAATGGGCTATTTGTCTTTTGTTTATTTTTTTACTATTTTGTCCACTTGTGCTGCTTTCTTGTGGAGGAATTATTTAAATTTTTTACACAGATATTTCAGAAGTCTATTCATACATTACTTTTTAAATAATAAAAGTGTTATTTTAGTTTAACATAAACATCAATGTAAAACAAACAGGCCTTCTACAAACTACCTATTTGAGACTGAGTAAAATATGTAGTAAATGCAAAAGTGTTTTTCGTGTAAAAGTTCTTGAACCAAAAGTAGTGTACTATTAAATTCCCTGTTAAAGTTTGAAGGAAGGAAAGATAATTTACAATATGCAATAACTGCAAACATTTTTCCTATATCTATAACATAATACTCAAAGACATGCTTTGAAAAGGCGAATTAACATACTTAGGTCTAACCAGATAAGAATGGGTAGATAAATAATACATAAAAGTAATAAAACAGTTTGCTATTTGTATGTAATATTTCTGTATAATCATCACAAATCCCATTTATAAGGTTTCTAAGATATCTAGAATTTTTCTCCAAAATTTTTTACCCATTGACACTAAATACTTAATATCATTTAGACAATTTGTTGACACTAAGTACCTAATATCATTTAGACAATCTCTTACTTCTCTAATGGTGTAATACATTACACCATATATGTTGACACTAAATACTTAATATCATTTAGACAATCTCTTACTTCTCTACTGAAATCCATATATAGAAGATAATCATTTTTTTTAATGTCTCACTCAAAAGAGTCTTTAGTTCAGTGGTTCTCAACCTTCCTAGTGCCATGACCCTTTAATACAGTTCCTCATATTGTGATGACCCCCAACCATAAAATTATTTTCACATCATGAGGAACTGTATTAAAGGGTTGCGGCATTAGGAAGGTTGAGATCCACTGTTTTAGTTAGTCTTATAATGCCAAGTAGAAATGGGGGAGGAATGGCTTTAACTCTGTAGTAGCTTATAGACAGCACAGCAGATAAATTAAAAGTTAATGAAGAAAAGTACATTTGTACATTTCCACCTTGTACAGTCATCTAGCTCTCTTCACTACATATGTAGATCCTTACTAAAGTTTTGAGGTACACAAAAATCAAAAAATATACAATCCATGTGGATGGGAACAAATGAAGCCCTCCTGGCAACACCAATAAGCCAAGCCAGATAAAAATTTCATGGGTGAATCAGATACTACACTGTCCACTATATTTCTTGGAAGTGAAATAATGGACCATAACATAGTCCCTTTCAAAACTTTCATACTCATCTGCATAATAGGACAACATGAGAAATGGATCTAAACTTTGTATGAAAATGCAGAAATATTAACATATAGCAAAAACGGAAATGACTAATGAAAACAAAATTAAAAAATTTTAAAGCAGCAAGTAGTAAACAATATAAAACATTTATATGAATAAATTTATAATAAAATAAATGAGGATATTGTTTATAAATATTTTATGTTCACAGAGAAAGATCTATATATGAAAATCACAACTATTCATAAATGAAAATTGAGATAGTACCATTATCTACATAGGAGATTTTAATATATTTTGCAGACAGAAACTAAATGTATAGTGAATAGTTTCACTATAATATTTTCTCTCATTTAACATTATAATTTTTTTACATTTTCATTTTATATTCAACTCCCTAAGCCAATGTAAACATTAATAAAATATGAAGTAGAATTGAATATTTAAGGTAAGAATACATGACTAGGATGCATGTATATTTTAAGCATTTTGATTTCTTTTTATTGTTGATGTAGACTCGGGACTTACACTGTGATGTGCAAATAATGCCTTTATCCTTTATTTTTAGAATATTTTTGATTAAAAAAATCTATACCACAAATAAAAAGCTGAAGGCATGGCTAAGGTTCTGCTGTGACTATGTGAGTGACTTGACCTCATGTGAATAGACTTCTCCAAGGCTAAGAATCCCTAACTGCTCACACTTTGGGCTCATATTGAAAATTGCAGAGGAAATCATACCTCAACACTGCCAAAATAGTTCCCATGCCAGTAATATACAGCCAGTGATGCTGAGAAAACCATAGGTGATGTTTGAAAAGGACAATTCAGAATATATTCTACTTTTTGGTGCATATGCTGATATTTCACATAAGAAAGAAAAATACAAGTTGAAGGAAATGAAAGATTTAAGGTTGTCATATGAAATTTAACTTTTGAAACCTTTAAAAATAACTCTTATTTAGCAGGTTCCCAGAGGGAGACTATTAGGTCCCTAGTGTAGAATATAAATAAAACTGTAGTACCTGCAGTTTTAAGAATATTTTTTAAAATATAGTAAATTTAGAGAGGAAAGACTCATTTAAAAGACAAATGTGAACAAATGATAAGAAGAATTCAAATAACATAAAACAGAAACATCACACTAACGGAAAAATGAGGTCTCAGGAAGATTATGAAATCAAAACACTTTCAAAACAGGTTGGCTATCATAGCTCATGATTTAAGGTAACTCAAGCTGCATCTCTAAGAATGATATATACATAATTAAATTCATTTAGCTGAAAATGCTGTTTCAATTTAAACTGAGAAGCATGGTTCCTTGAATTTTATGTAAACAAATACAATGTTAATGCCTCAAGTAAAAATAGAGACTTAGAGATGTGTGAGCATCCAGTAAACATACCAAAACAAGTTTTTTATAAAACAAATAGCAGAAGACAGAAAGAGCAGCAAAGATAAAGGTCCTGGCTGGTGAGGAGGCTTGGAAAGTGATCACAGAATTGGAGCTTGAGTGGAAGGAGGAAGCCAACTGCCATTTCTGAGAATGAAATGTGGAGTGGGCTCCAGCTGCTGGTGCTGGATCTGAGCGTACCAACCCTCCAGGACCTAACAAGGAAAAGAATTACTGTAGAGGTTTGATTTCAAGTAGACAACATTTTGCAAGAATAGGACTGAGAAGTCAATTAGGTACAGATTTCTAGTACTGATTAGGTGGCCCTGTTGGCTGCCAAATTCACAGCCAAATTCTACAAAACATACAAAATGAGTTAGTACCAATCCTTCTGAAAATGTTCCTAAATATCAAGGAGGAAGTAATTTTTTCTCACCCACACAAAATAGCCAGTATCCCTTTGGCACCAAAACAAGAACAAGACATAACAAAAACAGAAAACCATCGACCTATATCCCTGGTAAACATAGATGCAAAAATCCTCACCAACCTACTAGAAAAATCAATCCAATAGTACATCCAAAGGATAATGCACCATGATCAAGAAGGTTTTATACCATGGATGCAAGGATATTTCAACATGTACATTTCAAGCATTGCTATGCTTCACATAAAGACAATCAAGGACACAAACTGTATCATCATCTCAATAGGTGAAGAAAAAGCATTTGATAAAATTCAGCTTTCAGTCACAATAAAAACTCTCGACAAAGGATTAAAAAAAACCTCAAATTAATAATGGTCACCAGGAAAAACCCACAACCAGCATACCAAAGAGTGAAAAGCTAAAAGTGCTCTCTGTAACAATTGAAACATCTTTCCAAAAGGAACGTATTAGTTTGCATTCCCACCAGGAGTGTAGAAGTGTTCCCTTTTCTCCACATCCACACCAACATCTCTGGTTTGGGGATTTTGTGATGTGAGTTAATCTTACTGGAGTTGGATGGTATCTCAAAGTAGTTTTGATTTGCATTTCTCTGATGATTAAGGATGATGAGCATTTTTTCATGTGTCTGTAGGCCATGCACCTGTCTTCTTCAGAGAAGTTTCTCTTCAGGACCCTTGCCCACCCTGAGATGGGATCACTTCTTCTTTTCTTGCCAATACATTTGAGTTCTCTGTGAATTCTGGTTATTAAACCTTTGTTGGAGACATAACTTGCAAATATCTTCTTCCATTCTGAGGGCTGTCTGCTTGCTCTACTTACTGTGTTCTTGGCTGTGCAGAAGCTTTTTAGTTTGATCAGGTCCCAGTAATGTATTTTTGGTGTTGCTTCAATTGCCTGGGGGGTCCTCTTCATAAAATATTCGCCCATGCCAATTTCTTCAAGTATTTTCCCTGCCCTTTCTTCTAGTATTTTTATAGTTTCTGGCCTTAAGTTTAAATCTTTAATCCTGTGAGAGTCTATCTTAGTTAATGGTGAGAAGTGTGGGTCCAGTTTCAGCCTTCTACAGGTCGCCAGCCAGTTCACCCAGCACCATTTCTTAAATAGGGAGTCTTTTCCCCATTGAATGTTTTTAATTGGCTTGTCAAAGATCAAATAATGGTAAGTAGCTGGGTTCATCTCTTGGTTCTCTATTCTGTTCCATACATCTACCTCTCTTTTTTTGTGCCAGTACCATGCTGTTTTGATCACTATCGATTTATAGTATTGTCTGAGGTCTGGTAGTGTGATTCCTCCTGCTTTGTTTTTATTTCTGAGTAATGTCTTGGCTATTTGAGGTTTTTTCTGATTCCATATAAAATGAAGAATTATTTTTTCAAGATCTTTAAAGTATGACAGTTGAGCTTTAATAGAGATTACATTAAAATTGTATATTTCTTTGGGTAGTATGGACATTTTCACAATGTTGATTCTTCCCAGCCATGAGCATGGTATGTTTTTCAATATTTAGCTATTTCTTTTCTTAAAAGTTTCATAGTTCTCTTTATAGAGATCTTTCACGTCTTTTGTTAAGTAAACTCCCAAATATTTCATCTTCTTTGGCACTACTATCAATGGAATAGACAGGATGGGTGGAGGGAGGGTGTAGGTGGGATCTACAGTCCGTCTTATAAAAGTATGTGTGAAAATTACTAAATGTAGAATATCTTAACATAATAACTAAGAGGGTGCCGTGAAGGCTAAGTTAGCCAGGTTGATGAACATTTCAGATTTCAACCAGCACATTGTACTCCATGTTTGCATTAATGTACACAGTTATGATTTAATAAAAAAAGAGAAAAAGAAAAAGAATTGAAACAAAATGAGAATGCCTACTTCCACCAATCCTATTCAACATGGAAATCCTAGCTAGAGTAATCAAACTAGAACTGCAAATGATGCAAACAAATTAAAAAAACTCATTTATGAAAAGAATTAAAATCTTTCTAATGACCATACTTTCAAACAGCATCTACAAGTTCAATGTTATCCTATCTAAATACCAAAATAATTTTTTCATAGAAGTAGAAAAAAAATCTTAAAATTCATGTGGAACTAAAAAAGAGCCAACATAGCCAAAAAAATGCTAAGCAAAAAAATAAAGCTAGAAATATCATATAACTTGTCTTTAAATTTTACTACAAAGGTATATCAACCAAAAGCTTGGAAATTAACACTAAGAAATGTTGGTTATGCTCAAAATCAATGGTGTTTCTTGCATCCATTCAATAATTGAGGTTGCATGACTAACTGCCACCCACATAGTTGGAGATTAGGCTCATGCAGAGAAATAGAGCTAATACTGGAACTAATACTGCTCTTTTTTATAATTATCTGCATTAAATTTTGCTGATATATTCTTCATAGGATTCAAATGCTATAACATATTCATTTCAAGTCAGAGCATTCATAAATTCACCCTGCCACAAAAGGAGCAGGAGAAGCTACTATCAATTCAACTACAGGCTGCATTTTCTAAATAGTCTATTGATCAGCAAAATTTTAGCAATAGTGAAGATCATTTTATCACAGATTAATGTCATACAAATCTTACTTTACCTTTCTTTTGTAAAAAAATAAAATAAAATAAAATAAAAATAAATAAAGGGGTGAGAAAAAAAAGAGTATGATATGATGCATGAAAATACAGCTCCAACAGCCAGAAATGGGCCTATTGTTGCTGGAAGCTGACCTGTCATTCCAGCTGGACACTAAAAGCTAGTCTTTCTGTTCTATCGAAAATAAAAAATTCTCAAAATACAAGTCACAGTCAAGATTACTTTTGGATCCTGATGAATCAGGCAAAAATAAGATCATGAATAGTCATGTCGGAACTCATATAAAAAATAAACCAAAACAATGACCAAGTTATTTATTTTATCAATCTTGATTAGTACAAATGGCCACTGCTTTTTCACCAGTTAAAGGCCTTTCTGATACTGCAGTTTTCCTTACAATAATTACCTATACTTCATGGCTACAACTTTCTAGATGAAATTTAGCAAGGTATCCAGTCATAGAATTAACACCGCTTCCTGATAGCACCCAAGCTATGACAAAGCACTGTTGTTCTGAAACCTCCCCCATTCTCCCAACTTTTCTCCTACTGTGGTTCTCTGTGGCATGCATTCTCACTTACTCCAATGATTCAAAACAGGCAACTCTGTTTAACTGTAAGCACATCCTTGGTGATTTTTAACTAGAGTTCATTGGCACCTGGAATAAGAAAAATTTCTGTCCAATATAAATAGTCAGCTATTATTTCATTTACAGAAATTTCTTCCAATTTGGTTGCATAGTAATTAAAACTTTCATTTCAATCATATTCTTTTCTTAAAGTTACCCTTAAGTCCTAAATGGGTGTTCATTTTCTGTCCCCATTTTTTCTCTGTCATTTTCATATTATCTCATTATACTTCGCCCTATAGACTGTGTGATCTTTTTAAGTTTGGCTCCTTGTTCTTCTTTGATTGTTTTTCATATATCAAGTATGTGCTGTCTCTAGTATCAATGTAATTAAGGAACAATAGGAAGATATATACGGGCAAAAAACAAATTTTAAAAAAAAGCATAAGGGATTAAAGAAATATTAAAAATATCTAATCTTATAAAGCTTAATTATTTTCTTTTTTCCTTGGCAAACTGAAAGATGCAATCATTCTCTATTCATGATTTATTGCTTTTATTCTTTTCCGAATATCAACTATTGCCCATCTTCTGTTTTGTTTTGTTTGTTTGTTTTTAGAAAATCAAGTTAAATGTATTTGTTTGTTTTTCCAAGTCTTCAAAGTGGCTTCTCTACATCCCTACATCCTCTGGTTCACTAGTACTTTCAAATAGCTATTTTTAGAGATGATTTTTCTTGAGTGATGATTTCTTTGAGAAATATCTGTCAAGAGGATATTCCCTCCATTGGTGCATACATTAAGTGGTGCATGATGGTTGAATTTCCTTCTTGTATCTGTAGAGTGGTACATAAATTCAAGTAAAATTATGTATAAGGCATTTATATAGTATGGTTCTGTTAAGTTAAAGTTGGTTTCCTACATCAGTTCCCTAGTTTTGTGACATTTGGAATAAATAGATTTTATTTAAAATGCTTTATATTCTTAGCATGCATTCAATCAAAAATCTCCTGTCACTATATCAATATGCTTCCTAATCAGGATCTATATATGATGACTGCATCTTCTAGGATGCATTTTCCATTATCGGTACTTTTGGTACTTTTAAATCTGTATGAATTGTGAAGTGTCTGTGTGTATGTGTGTATGTTGTGTGTATCCTCGTACCACAGAGAGACAAGTAATAAGTAAGGCCTTCAATCAATTTGCTTAAAGTCTGTTTGCCAAAATGCAATTCACCAAAAGTCAAATCATGGTGTGGTATTATTCAGAAAAATTTAATTTTCTTTAGGAACAAATTTGCTAAATAAACAAGATTTCTTTGTATCATCTACAAACAAGCTTAGAGCAGCTTATGGAAAGATATGCTAGTATATGGAAGTATATACTATCAAAATTTTTGCCAGCCTGTCTATTAGATGCTGCCATTTTACCAAAATTAGCTAAATAAGGGGCACTTTTATTTTTTTTATGTTATTATGGAATGAGTATTTCCAAAGTCATGTTGAAAGGAACTAAGTGGAAAGTAAATTTTGTTAGATGGGATTATGGAAAGGAATTAGAGAACATTCTAGAGATTAATGTAGTCTATAGCTTCACTCAGAGTTTCCCTTTGGATGATTTCTAAGCACTTAGTGTCTTTAGGTCTATTAATTTTCCTTATGGTAAAGAACACTTAGGGTTAGGGTTTTTTTATAGCTTTTTATTTCTTTGTTTGTTTTTGCTTATTGTCTAACTCTTCTACAACAAAATATAAGCTCTCTCTGGTACACAGGGATTAGTTTTGTTCACTACTGAGTTTCCAGTACCTAGAACTCATCTATTCTCAACAGTAAAAATGACTGTGATGGGTACTATTCCCATCACCCTTCTCTTAGCATATCCTTTATAGAGGAATTATATTTTCTTAAGTCGTAATATCAGTTTGGTCACATGATTTTATTTGGCTAAAAGAATATGAAGAGAAGGTTGGTTGACCCATGCTAAAGAGATTTTGGCTGATCTACAAACCAGTGAGCAACAAATAAATGTTGGCAGTTGTAAGTCAATGAGTTTGGGGTTTATTGCATGGCATTGTCACAGAAAAGGTTGAAAAATGTCACAATTCACTCTCCACTAATGCTTTCTCCAAGTCAGATACTGCTCAGAGTATATCATGCATTTAATATATACATATATTAACTTTTTCTATCTGTCCTTCAATGAAATAAATACTATTATCAACCAAATTTTTTCAAATGAGAGATCTGAGGCACATATTTTAATTAATGTGCTCAAGTTCTTATCAACTACCATTATGTAGAGCTAAGATTTGAAGCCAGGCTTCTGACTCCATAATTGGTCAGTCAAATTTGGCAGATAAAAAATACAGCAAGTTACTTAATATTAACTTCATACAAATAATGGATAATTTGGGTTTCTTATTTTAGCATAAGTTGGCCCAAATATTGTAAAGATGTATTTTATCTGCAATCACTTTCAGATTCCCTTATCTTAATCACAGTGTTGTATTGTTTCTTTATAAATATTTATGGAATGAATTAATGGATAGCCAAGAATGATGTAATGTGATTCATGTTAGGACTAATTGATCTTAAAAATTTTGTAGAATGTAATTTCTGTTTCTGTGTTAGCAAGCCTCATTTTGCTGTCAAACTTGCCATCTAGTTTGTATCTGTTGCTTACATTCCAAATAGAATGCTGGAAAAATCTCATAATGAATGTCCAGGAGATGCTTTTCCATATGGAAAGGGACAGTATTAATTAATCAAGATTGTCTTTCCTGGCACATTCAAGTCATTTAGAAATTCAAGAACAGGTGTAATTGAAAACAAAAATAGTTTACAAACCATTTTAAAGCCAAAAAAAGGTCAAGAATTAAAATGGGATTATGATAAATTAACATTATTCTTTCATTTCTTTCTGATGTTAAATAATTCCATGAACAACTATTATACATTAGGTTGAAATACAACTTTATGTACAGGCATATCTCATTTTATTGTGCTTTGGTTTATTACTCTTTGCAGATATTAGATTTTTTTGTTTTAATTGAATGTTTGTGGCAACCCCACTGGAAGCTGGCAAGTCTATCCAGGACATTTTCCAATAACATGTGCTCATTTCATAAGTCTATGTCCCATACTGGTAATTCTCACAATGTTTCACACCTTTCATTATTAATTTAGGTAATATGATTAGCTGTCATCACTACTATTTGTCATTACTCTTGTTATTGTTTTCGAGGTGCCATAAACCTTGCCTATATAAGACAGAGAACGTAATCAACAAATGTTGCATGCTCTTCCTGCTCCATCAACCAGCTATCCTCCATGTTTTTCCCTCTCCTTGTGCCTCTCTTCATCTGAGAAAAACAGTAGTTGAAATTAGGCCAGTTCATAACTCTCCAGGGGTCTCTAAGTGTGCGAGTGAATGAAAGAGTTGAATGTCTTTCACTTTAAATCAAAATCTAGACAGGCCCAAATCTAGGCCAATAGGGGCCAAGTAGCCTACTTGTAAAATCAAAATAAATGTTCTTGAGGGAAATTAAGTGTTAATCCAGTAACAAGGGAATGGTTGGAATGGGATACAACATTATTGCTGATAATGGAAAAAATTTTAATTGTCTGAATAGAAGATCAACGCAGCCAAAACAGCATTGTCTTCAGCCAAAGCCTAGTCCAGAGCAAAGTCCTTGCTCTTTCAATTCTGTGAAGGCTGAGAGAGGTGAAAAAGCTGAAGAAGACAAGTTTGTAGCTAGCAGAGATTTGTTCACGAGGTTTAAAGAAAGAAGCCACCTCCATAATATAAAGATATAAGATAAAGAAGTAGCAAATGCTGATGGGGAAACCACCGCAAGTTATCCTGAAGACCTGGCTAAGATAACTGATAGAGGTGGCTACATTAAATAAGTTATTTTCAGGTGGTCCCTGTAAGCTAGGAGGGTAGGGCGCTGGCCACATACACCCAGGCTGGCTGGTTCGTGCCCCTCCTGGGCCTGGTAAACAACAATGACAACTGCAGCCAAAAAATAGCTGGGTGTTGTGGTGGGTACCTGTAGTCCCAGCTACTTGGAAGGCTCAGACACGTGAATTGCTTAAGCCCAGTAGTTTGTGGCTGCTGTGAGCTGTGACACCAAGGCACTATACCGATGGTGACATAGTGAGACTCTGCCTCAAAAAAAAAAAAAAAGGTATTTTCAGTAGACTGAACAGCCTTCTGTTGGAAGATGCCATCTCAAACTGCCGCAGTTGGAGAGAAGAAGTCAATTCAATGCTGGGCTTCAAAGCTTCAAAGGACAGACTGATTCTCTTGCTAAGGGTGCATGCACCTGGAGACTTTAAGCTGAAGCCAATATTTGTTTGCCATTTTAAGGGCACTTAAGAATTACACTAAATCTATTCTTCCTGTGCTCTAAAATTGAAACAATAAAACCTGAATGACAGCATATCTATTTTTATGATGTATTCAATATCTTAAGCCTACTGTTTGAGACCTACTGCTCTGGGAAAAAAAGTATTCCTTTCAGAATGTTACTACTCATTGACAATGCACCTGGTCACCCAGGAAGTCTGATGGGAATGTATAAGGAGATTAAATAATATCGTGGAAGAATAAGAGA
Organism: Perodicticus potto; assembly: GCA_963574655.1. Classification (NCBI taxonomy): domain Eukaryota; kingdom Metazoa; phylum Chordata; class Mammalia; order Primates; family Lorisidae; genus Perodicticus; species Perodicticus potto. Next base: position 13,706 of record CAUYRH010035814.1, read on the forward strand.
TAAATCACACTTGAATGAAACTTGAAAGGGGTCATATCCCTGAATTTCCCCCCACTGTTTGATAACTTCATGAGGAAATACAATACTTTAGGTCAAAATATAACTTCAAAATTCCAAATTTTAAATTAAGAAGAATACATACATATCATCCATAGTAACTGTTTACTTTGCTTCAAACACTTTTCTAGCATTTGAGATACATCAGTGGAAAAAATAGAAAAGCAGCTAAAGACTCCTACCCTTATAAAGTTTCCATTTTAGTAGAGGGTAGACAAACAATAAACATTACAAATAAATTATGTAATATATTAGGAGATTACTAATAATACGAAAGAGAGAGATAAATAGAAGGTTGAAATTGGATGGGTGGTGCCCAGGTGATGTCAAGGAGGAATTTTACCAAGCAAAGATAAATGGATAAGGAAGACTTTATTCAAGAAAATTATTATAAGGAAAAGATGTTGAATAAAACTGTACTAAAACAAAAAAGTGGACAGTTTTTAAGTGCTAGTGTAAGTTAATGGAAAAGTACTGGAGGAGGTTAGCTGGGAGGTAGCTCAATGTGCTTAGACCACCTGATTTTTGCTAGTTTGTGCTCACTGAAGTTAAACTCCTACCATCCCAGAGAGACAGGGCAACAGAGATGTTATCTTTCATGATCGTTGCATTTCAGTGGTATTGTTCCCGGGTCTCAGACAGAAACTTCTTGTTAGTTTTAAAATCACAGTAATTTCATTGAGAAGATTTACATCACAAAAGGCAGAGAAAAATTTACAATCCCAAGTGTTATAAAGTAAATGCTCAAAGAAAAAGAGGGCCACTATTTAGAAAGAAACTTTTCTCAGGTTTAATAAAACAAGAATTTTAAGTTCTTTGTGGTCAATGATTTGGGGAGGTGGAATGCATCATGTAATAATAAACAGGGTAGCTCTCATTGAAAAGGCCTAACTCAAACAAAAGAGGCAACAGGCTTCAGGAGAAGATCAGCCCTGGTGAGAGGAGGGAACTAAAGCAAAGGCTTTTGTAGGAGATTGCCAAACTTGTTCCAGGAAAGGCAGAAGGCCTGTAAGGCTGGAGCTGATTGAATAAGTAGAAAAGCAGTTGGTGAATTTACAAAGATAACATTTTCTAGATCACTTGGCATCCTGTAAGCTAGTGTCAACATTTCATTTTACCCATAAATAGCCAGAATTTCTTATAATATTGCTCTATTCATAGAATAAAAAGGAAGAGCATATTGCAAAAGAAATAATCCAAGGAAATATAAAAAATATAAAGTGGTGTGTGAAATAGATTTGTGTATCTCCATTTTCTCTATGGAGTTCAGTGAAATACCAAAATGGTATTTAGTATGTGGAATAGAATTTTTATATACATTTTCTTCATTAATCAACTAATAATATAGTAAACAATAAAAAATGGATAAAGCCACAAGAATAAAGGAAGTAAAAGAGGAAATGATGAAAAATAAGCAATAAAAACATAAATTAATGAATGTTTTATATAATGATTGTCTCTAACAAAATCAATGTCCAAAGGCAACCCATGATCAAAAAAGAAAAAAATATGTAGGGGCGTATTCCTTAAAGTAAACATCACTGCCTCCAAATTTTATTCAGAAGCATGTAAAATTATCTTTCAAAATGATTGGTTATCTAGTACAATGCAATACAACTTATAAATAGTTTACACTTGTGGTATTTCATTGTTAGTGTTTGTCAACTGTGAGAAAGAAAAAGGCATACGGCGTGTTGATACATTGAAAATGGCTTGCAAAGTGCTAACCTCATAAACTGTGCATACAAATCATTTCCCACTGTTATGAAGCCAGCTGATTGGCATTTCAACATGCAAAATATATGCAGAAATTATGTGCTCTCAATGACTTCGTATATACTCCCTGAAGAGAGTGCATGAAATGAACCAGCATATATTTGTCCATATTTCTTTGATTAACATAAATAAATAATTCTCTCATAGAGGATAATATTGCTCCCTGTTTATTTTCATTTATTTTTTTATTTAGAGATAGAGTTTCACTATGTCACCCTCGGTGGAGTGTTGTGGCGTCACTGATCACAGCAACCTCCAGCTCTTGTGTTTAGCCGATTCTCTTGACTCAGCCTCCCAAGTAGCTGGGACTACAGGTGCCTGCCACAATGCCCGGCTATTTTTTTGGTTGCAGTTTGGCCGGGGCTGGATTTGAACCCACCACCCTTGCTATATGGGGACCAGCACCCTACTCACTGAGCCACAGGCGCTGCCCTACTGCTCCCTGTTTAAAAGGCTCATTGAGCTGCACAGTCGAACTTAGGAAAGCAGACCTACTCCAGAATGGTAGGATTTTGTTATATAAACCAAATCTGGAACACTCTTGAACAGGAAGAAAATAATATAAGATAAATTTCATTTTTCAAAATGGATTCATGCATGAAAAAATTTCAATTCAGTGAGCAATCATATGAATCTACTCTCTGACCTTTCTCTATTTATAATTCTATTTAAAATTATACATTTGTCCTCATGTTATTATTTTCCAAAATTTTAAAATATGAATCATGTCATAATTAATTGAATATAAACTGTATCCCACTTTGCTATAACTTAAGTATCAAACAGGTGGTTGGGGTTTTAGAAACTATCTTTGCTGAACTCATAGAAATACATCACATACACAGGCTAAACCTATTTATTAAGCCCTTTCTCTTTCTTTTTTTTTAATTTTTAATTTTTTATTTATTTTTTTGAGACAGAGTCTGACTTTATAGCCCTTGGTAGAGTGCTGTGACATCACAGCTCACAGCAACCTCATGCTCTTGGGCTTAAGTGATTTTCTTGCCTCAGTCTCCCAAGTAGCTGAGACAATGTGCAGCTATTGTTAGAGAAGAGGTCTATCTCTGACTCAGACTGGTCTCAAACCTGTGAACTCAAGCAATCCACCCACCTGGGTCTCCCAGTGCTAGGATTACAGGTGTGAGCCACCGTGCCAGGCCTATTAAGCCACTTCTTTGTGAACCATTTGGCAAATCATCACCAAACAACACAAAGAAACATTTTGACTAGTGATAGTGAACTGTGCTATAACTGTATAGCTACTAAAAATCACTTAGATGGTGATATCTATTTAGTCTTTGAGTCTGGACTCAAAGTAGTCCATAACTCAAGGTAATCGTATATTGGCCTATACATTTTTTTCTTCAGATCATGTTAGTAAATGGATAATAAATGACGCAAAAAAGCTGCATAAATGTTTAATTACTTAGAGTAATACCTAGCATGCACTACACATTCCATAAGTTCTTGCTTTTAACGAAATATTTAAATTTCTAGTAGAGAATAACAGACTCTGAAAAACTTTTATAAGAACTATAATGCGTCTTTCTACTCTTCCCAATTTCATCATTCCAGCCTCCTAACAAGGAAGACATTTAGTATCAGGGCTGGCCTTCACTACGTTGAAACTCTCATCAATCCCCCAGGGTACATATAAATTTGTAACTTTAAATTTGATTTAAAGTGTTGATTTAAAGTAAAATTAGGTAGTGGAAGCGTGACTTTTTAAAAGTATAGACTAAGCAATTTCTTGTATAATGTCTGCAGTGTCTTCAAATTTTATTTTATTTTATTTTTTATTTTTTTTTTATTGTTGGGGATTCATTGAGGGTACAAGAAACCATGTTACAATGGTTGTATTTGTTGGGTAAAGTCCCTCTTACAATTGAGTTTTGCCCCCAAAAGGTGTGGCACACACCAAACAAATAACCCTAGCTATTAAATGATTTACATAAACTCATATAGTCAGTTCTGGAATAAAAATGTAATGCAACCTCTC
>CAUYRH010035815.1:0-11113 GCA_963574655.1 Perodicticus potto
TCTTCTTTTTGCTCAATTCTGTTACTGAGGGATTCTACTTTGTTTCTCAGATCTTTAAGGACTGCAACTTCTTGTTTCAATGTGTCAAAATCTTTGGTCGTTTGGTCTTTGAATTCCTTGACTTCTTGAGACAATTTTTGAAATGCTCCCAGAAATTCTTATTCCAATTTTTCCTCTATTTTATCGATCTTGTTTGCAATCCAAATTCTGAATTCAATTTCTGACATCTCAGCCATCTGTTTATGCATAGAATCATCATTTGTGTCTGCCAAATTGTTCCTTGGGGGTGTCGATCTACTGTGGTTGTTCATGTTTCCAAAGCTTTTCTGTTGATTCCGCCCCATATTTATTTTGCACCATTTGGCTGGATGAGTAGGTAAGGATAAGTTGGGTTGGGGGTTCTAGGAGTAGTGATTGACCAGTCCTTTGCCTGTAAGCTGGGACTGGTGTTTGTACCTTTTCCCCTAGGGTTTTGCCAACCCATACTTTGCTACTGCCTGCGAAACTGGGGGCCTTCTTGATGTGGTGGGGTTAAGTGGCTCTGTCTTATTTTCAGCTGGTCTCTGTCTTACCCTAGGGAATCGGGTACTCTGTATTGGAATCTGTGCTGTGGAGAAATACCAGCAGTTAGCTCACCACGCCCCCCACAGACAACAATTGGAAAAGGAAAATCAAACCTTCCCACTACCACATACCCAGTGTACCATGTTGGAAAGTCCTCGGGTGATTGGCCCAGTTGAAGAGGTCCCAATCAATTGTCCCAGCCAGTACCAACCTCAAATCAAAGAGTTGAAAAGTCTCTGTCGACTAGATAGCAGGAGTCTGCTGGCAGCTCTAGTATAACTCACTCCAGGTCTCTGTGAGCTCAGCAGGGCCCCCGAGACAGTAAATTAGTCTGGGAAAGTTGATGCCTCCTTCCCTACCTTGCCCCTCTGTCACCCCCAGTCTCTGGTAACCCTGCAGGGCTGTGATCCAGTACCCTCCAATGAGCACATGCTCTAGAGGTTTGCACCTGCCTAGGTCACAAGGGGCTCTGTGGCTTCTCAGCCAGTCCACCAGTTTCTGTCGGTGTTGGCAGAGAGGAGGTGAGGCCTGACAACCTGGGTACTTGATAGGGGCTGGGGCAATTCATTCAGTTCCAGCCCTGTCCCAGATTGATGTTGCTGATAGAACAGAACAAGTTCGCAGAATTTCTGCCCTGTGGAAGAGACGCTGGGCTGCTAATAGTCCTGACTCAGTCTGTGAGCTTCAGCCCTTTGTCTCAGCTGTCATCCCCTAAGGGCCAGGTGCGGCTGAAATTTAGCGAAGCTTTCTCAGCACGTATAGTCTAATCCTTGCACACTGCCCCAGGTGTCCCGGTACCACCTCAGGCATATCCTTCACTCCTGAGTCCTGCCCCTCTGCTGCAGGACCATTCTGGGATGGCTGCCACCGGAGAAGCTGGCTTCCCCTGGCCGCCCAAAAGAGAGTGGGAGTGTCTCCTCAAAACATCTCCAGGGGTGTGAGGCCCACAGCCATCGCTCCCGCTGTTACTCGGTGGCTCAGGGAACCGCCTCTCCAGTTTGGCCTCTTCTCGGCTCACTTTCCTCTTACCACTCCTGAGCCGGAAAAACAGCACAGATCAGCAATGGCCTGTGCCCTATCCACACCCCTCAAGAAAATGTCCAAGAATTTGGACTCTGTGGGGGACAGACCTCCAGACCTTAGGGTGAGAGTGGAGGGGAGTGCCAGGAGTTCAAACTTGCAGGTAGAGAATATATACAGTTTTATACAGTTTTATGCCTGGCAGGAGAGTGCCATGTAGAGTGCCACCCTAGTAGGGGAAGGAGGTCTGGTTTTTAGAGGGTCTCTCCCATGGGGTAGAGTGGGAGGACATCTGAACTCTGCTCGCTTGTTTGTATGGAGATATGGAGTATGCTGCGAGCCAATCTCATGGGGGGAGGGGACTCCTGTCCACTTGGCGATGTGTTCTGTACCTTTTATTTATATCCTTGGGGTTTCAGGTCACTCCAGCAGGGTTGATGTGCATTCTTCTACCTTCTCTTTTGGCTCAGTTCCAAACCGTTGGATTTCTTGCTAAATTTCTGTCCTTTAACTCTCCTTCTGGACGGGAGCATCTGTGGAAAGCTGGCTACAGATGGCCATCTTGGCTCCTCCCCCACTACATTGTTTTTTATACGTACTTTTTTTTGTACTGATTAAGTCAAAGTTATAAGTATGTCCTTCATCCATATATTGTCTTTTACAGCAATACAAAAACTTTGATATTTTTATTTTCTCACATATCTCTGAATATTTCCTGAGTCCAAGAAGAAATATATATGAGAAACAAGTAAAATATGAAACCAAAACACGTCCCAAGTTTCTAAATGTAAAATGCGGGAGAATATTTTAACATTCATTCTTTCAAAAGGGAGAGAAATGAAGGTTTTCTTTCCTGTCTCTAAAGACTAAGGTTAAATGAATCATTTACAAGTTTTCAAAAATTCCTTTTATTTACCCCAGAGCTTCCTATGTAACCCATCATCTGAGAACCACTGCAAAACATCCTGGCAGCTGAATAATCATAGCAATAACATTTGCTGTATTTTATTTCACACTCCAAAATCACTCGATTATGCATCTCTAGGGGGGTGTTAGTTAGATTTAATAAGCAAGATGGCAAACTTTATAGCTACTAGCCACATATGAAAGTGTAAAGTAAAGTCTTAACAGGTTATGTTGCAGAAGAGAGAGCACCATAAAGTTCAAAGGACTTTATTGTGCACCTACTATATGTCAGTCATGGTGTGGAGAAATTTTACATATTTTATCTCTTTACTTTCAAATAGTAACCCTATAATCTAGGGTTAATTCCTAATATTTGGAGAGCAATTAGAATGACAAATTGAAGTGACTGCATTCTGATAATCAATACATGATTAAAGCTGGCTTTGAACAAATATGATGTAGTTTAAAACCCATTATTCTTGGTTTCCTCAAGGCTGAAGAGAAAGCTTCATCATAGGAGATACTTAAGCAGATACTGAGAGACACAAGTTGGGAATTTTATTAAAGCATCTCTTGGCAATTAAGATAGGACTTCAAATTCTATTCTAATCACAATATTCTCTATTTTTGTCATTGTGTGTGAGAGAGAGAGAGCCTTTGCACCAGCCCTTGCTATAACTGTCTACTCTGTGATAGTGAACCAACGTTCACTATTACTTTAGGAAGAATGCATTCTCCATCTTTGGGACACAAGACTTGATACCCAGTTTCTCTGTGCCTCTTGGTTTTATTTATTTAGAAAGCCAAATTTCTCTGTTCACCATACAATTTTCTTTTATAGTATTTTCTTTCTTCTAGCTTATATTTATATAAGCTATAGTTATTTACACTCTTCTCCTGTTCCTCTTCTACACTCTGACCCTTGAAGCAAAAGGTCTGATCCTTTATCTCAAGGGCTTACTGCCGTGCTCAATATGGAGAAGGGACTCAATGCTCATTTAATAAATACACTAAGCAGGTAGGTATTAATAAAGTGACGAGGTGGGTACACCTGGAGAGTGCTCCAAGACAAAAGAAGCAGTGTATATAAAGGGACAGATTCCTTTGGATGAAAGGGAAGACCTGGGTTAAAGAATAAAAAGAGATTTAGTGTGTTTGTAGTGGAGAGCATATATGAGAGGCTGGGAGGTCAAAGACATAGATGAGCCTGTATCTAATAAGAAGAATCACTTGGAATTCACTTGAGGACAATAGGAAATATCTCAGTGAAGGGTTTTTAGTAGTAGAATAGCAGAATCAAATTACTGGTGAAGAAATATCTCTCTGGTTACTATGTAGAGTAGAAGAGGCACACTTGTAAATACAGAGATAAGTTGGGAAGTCATTGAAATTAAGATGGGTGGTAAATGTAATTTAAAAAAAAAGTCTGGTGGTGCCTGTGGCTCATTGAGTAGGATACCAGCCCCATATACCGAGGGTGGCAGGTTCAAACCCGGCCCCAGCCAAACTGCCACAAAAAATAGCCGGGTGTTGTGGTGGGCACCTGCAGTCCCAGCTACTCGGGAAGCTGAGGCAAGAGACTCACCTAAGCCCAAGAGCTGAGTTGGCTGTAAGCTGTGATGCCACAGGACTCTACCGAGGGTGACAAAGTGAGACTCTGTCTCTAAAAAAAAAAAAAAAAGTCTATCTGAGGCAGGATGGATTGGTAGTATCACATGTGGGGGAGGTTGAAGAGGTGTCCTCACTAGGTTTTTAGCAATGATGTTGAGCAAGAGGTAAGCATCAATGGTGCATCAGGAGTAACTTCCTTAAATGGCACATGGAAGGTCATACCCTTCCATTGGGTTGGGGATGAATGGGGAAGTGCCATAACCCCAGTTTCAGACATGCTAAGTTAGACATCCAAGTTAGAGCTGTTTAGTAATAAGTTGAATATGGAGTTCTGGAACTCCTGAAAGAAAAAAAGAGGGCAAGAAATTTAGACTTGCAGGTGATGCAAGTGCTCATTGAACTTAATCTGAATTGAGATATTTAAAACTTACTGAGATAAAACTGAATACATGATTGTTGTAAGATGTTGTTTTTGGATGTTATATCAGAGTGACCAACTACCTTTATTGTTCCAAAAAGCCTTATGGGATGAGACGTTCATTCCTAAGTCAGGTTCTCCAATGCTGCATTTGAGTATTCTAGAACTGAATCACATTGATTCACTATTATTATGGAGGTTGTCTCCAGGGGAAAATTGTTTTCATTTTTTGAATGTAGTAGGTTTGAGAAATAAAATTGTTCAAGGCAGAAAGGTCATGGGGAAGGGAAAAAAAATCATTACATTCATAATTGGGACCTGTGAATGCATGACCCAATCAATCAATAAAACTTTACATATTAACTTACTTGGCAATAGAAGCAAGATTAAAGACATCAAGTATCCACTCTCTGATAAAATGTAGACCAGAAGAAATAAAGATGGAGGATGGAAATTTGGAGATCAGTATAGTTTGACTTTTTTTTTTCCCCCAGAGAGATCAACTGTACCTCCTACCTCAAGTCAATGGTTCTAAACAGTAAAACACGGCCAGAAATTGGATGGAAAGTTGAATCCACAAAACAAACAAACAAAAATCACATAAATTCAATATGGCATACTAGGGATAAACACAAGAGGCAAATAGTATTAGAATATTCATTAGCGAAGGCAGAGAAGAGAAAATGGGGAATGAGTGTCACACAGATTACCTGCTTACAAGAAGATAAATATAAAATTGGAGTGGAGTCAGGAGGTGTTTGCCTACAACTCCAAGGTTGTACAAAAACACCTGGAGAATCTCAAGGTTTTATGAAAAGTGTGGACTGAAACTCCAGAATTACGTAGGAAACCTGTCCTATTGTGTTGCCCTTCTGCCCTTTGGCTTCAATAGAAAATCCCTATTAGAAAATGTTGACCTATAAAACTATGATCCAAGCATATTACAAAGACCAAGGGTGTTAGGTGAGCAATAAGGGTAGGAAGCTACTTTGACAAGAGGTGTGGAGCTGGGCCTCACAGAGGTGAGAATGGAAATGGTAGTTTTTGTTGGCAGCTTGTTTTAAGCCATGTGTGTATTGCATGCTAAGGGAGGTGGAAAGATTTCCCAATATGATAGAGTAATGTAAAAGAAACCATATACCTTGGCAAGCCCTAAGTATTTTGTAGTCCCCTTGAGGCCAACGAGTTTCAGTGTGCACACACACACACCCCGTATGCCTAGGCTATTTACAAATTATTCTGAACTGTTTTGGTCCCTCCTCTCTTTTCCTCTTCTGGTGTCAAGTCCATAAATGAACACTTAAGTTTGTGATTCTTTGGAATTTGAAGTGTGTGGTCAATGGAAACCACTGCTTTAAATTCCCTGGAAACATGGGTCATAGATACTATATTTAAATACATTTCAGAGTCACCAGGTGGTTGGATTTTTCCACCAAAATTTTCACCTTGTGCTGAGTAATTCACACACACACACATCCCTTGACCTCCCAGCTTTTTGTAAGCAAACGCGTCACAATCCACATCACTCTCATACCCGTTCTGTCAATAATGACATTAGAAGCCCATGGAGGCTGCTCTTTCTAGAGAGAGAATTTCCATTTGTGTTGGGAATAAAAAGTAAAAGGAAAGAGGGAGGGGCCAGAGATAGTCACTCGGTTTCTCAGGGTAGACAGTGTAGGTTGAGGTGTGTTTTTAAAATTATCATTGAGATGTTCATGAGATGTGGAGCAAAGACCTTGGATGTAACACCCAGCATTCTAATGTTGAACACATTTCATTTCTCTTGGGAGCCAAAGTCAAACTTTTCTTTCCATTTAAAAGCATCAGAGGAATATGCTTTGCGCCTGAGGGGAGCAAGAATGCCATGGGGACTGGGATGTTTTTTCTGCCTTTGCTGGGGTTCACCTAACCAGGGTCTGCACCTGCATGTGCACCTCACACCATCCCAAGGAGCAAACCAGACCCTGGATCACCCCTCCTCCATAGAAGAAAATGAGCCCTCTGGTCTCTGAGGCAGGAGTCTCTAAGGTTCAGCTGATGGATCTTCACCACTTTGAGCCTTACTAGCTCACATTCTGTGCACAATGAAATCTACAAGGTCTGGTGAGAGGAATGGCATGGAATCTAGTTTACGTCTTTCAGTGAATGGCAATAGGCAGAATGTTTTTCAAATGCTCTGTCTGCTCATTTCCATTTATAAAATAAACAAAGCATGGCATGCCTTTCAGATCCATGCTTTCTGCTTCTTAGGAAAAACAGCAAAGGAATATGTCAAAATCTTAAAACATTTTTCATAGGTTGACAAAGCACAGGTACCAAAAGAAACACACCCTTGGAGATAATATAAAGTGAATCTTCTTTTACTTAAATCTCAACTATGGGAAAAGTAGTAAAAGAAATTATTTCCCACAATAATTTACACATATCCTAACTTCAAGCCAGGATTAAATGTAGTTTTTTGGGAAGAACTATTTCTATTAGTTCCCTTTGTTGTCATTGCTAGCTGTGGGACATGGAACAGATTACTTGTAACCTCTGGAGCACAAGTGGTTCATATAAAATGGAGCTAGGCCAGAATTACAATTTCTTATTTTAACATGTAAATCATATGTAGTGTTTCTCTGAACAGATTTAGTGAGGTATGATTGACATACAAAAATCTATAGGTACTTAATATCTACTATTTGATATGTTAGCAAATAAGCATTCATCCCTGAAATCATCATCATTATCGATGCTGTAAACGGATCATCACCTCCAAAACTTACCTCCTGTTTTTTTCCCTTTTTAATTAGAGCACGTAACATAAGATCTAGCCCCTTAGCAACGTTTTAAGTATACAATGAATACAGCATTGTTAATCATATGTCCCATTTTTTAAGTGTAAATGCTTTTTTTAAGAGGTGAAATCATTGGCTGGTTGTTTATTTTTTGGTACAACCAGAAAATAGTGTGGGATGTTGAATTAATGGGAGGCTTTGACTGTCTTGGGTGTGAGCTTAACATTCCATAGATGGGGGCTAGTTTTTATATCCTGTAATAAATACAAAACATAGTAAATGGCAATATGGAGTCCCAGTCCTGCTTTTAATGTTTGAACATATTAAATTACTTCTATTCCCATGTTGTTTTGTAGTAGAATTGTTTCCTGAAGAAAACTACTCCCGTGATCATGGCTCTCTGTGTCAGAACTGTACACTCTCTAACATCTTTGGTTGCGGTGCTCCTGTTTTCCTAATAACTTTGTTACTGTGCTGTGAAGGACTGAAAATCTGAGCATGCAGCATATATGGTAATAAAGTGTGTATGGTGGGACTTACATAACAGCTTATCAACATTTCAAGATACTGATACTTGGTATTCTCTTAAAGGAAAATTTGCCTCTAAATTTTAATCTGGAAAGTCACTGGAATAACTGTTTAAAAAAGAATTACAATAAATGGCTTTTTAGATTTGGGGTACGTATGTTAACAATTGTGTACAAATTGAAATGTCTGTACTGATGCTCAACACAACCAATAAAATCTCAACTACAAAAAAAAAAAAAAGATTACAGGCAGTCGTGAGTCCCCAGGCCTAGCCATTTACCTCAATTCTTAAGGCCTATGATTGCTGTCATTGGCTGGGATAATTGTCAGAAGAGTATGTGTTATTCCAAGGCCTTTGATATGTATTATCAAATGTGTTACCTAAAGCCTGCTCCAGGGTGAAATGTGTATGAGAAGGCTGCCGTTTTCCCCAACTGCAGATTACCTTGGTACTGATGTCTCCTTACTGTTTGGATTTTGAGTAACAGCGGTGAGGAGGTAGCTAAAGCAAGCACCAACTGAGAACCAGATCAGTCCCATAGGTATTGCATTATTATTGTAGATTAAAGGGAATTTGTGGTTTTGTCCCCAAAATTGCGCTAATGTCCTATATCGTCCCACTTTCTATACATTGGCAAGCTCAGACATTGGTTCTCAATTTCTGCGTGGTTTTCAAGTACTTTCTGTGGTTATGAATTCCTTCCCTTTCTACCATTTGAACAAAAAGAGATGAATGTGGGAGCTGTCAAACCATTTATTTTCCAACTATTCTTCCCAAGAAAAATATTGATTGTTTACACTTTTCCTGGCATCCATGAACACAGCTCATTTGCTATCTAGTTAGAACCATTTCTTTCTTTTTTTTTTTTTTTTTGGAGAGATAGAGTTTCACTCTATGGTCCTTGGTAGAGTGCTGTGGCATCACACAGCTCACAGCAACCTCCAGTTCTTGGGCTTAGGCGATTCTCTTGCCTCAGCCTCCTGAGTAGCTAGGACTCCAGGCGCCCGCCACAATGCCTGGCAATTTTTGTTGTGCAGTTCGGCAGAGGCTGGGTTTGAACCCGCCACCCTTGGTATGTGGGGCCGCTGCCCTACTCACTGAGCCAGAGGCGCCGCCCCTCTTTTCCCATTTCTTATTACCAACTTTAATATCTCTCCATTTTTCTGTTTCCATCCTTTAAAAAAAAGGATGGAAGGGGTGGCGCCTCTGGCCCAGTGGGTAGGGCCCCAGCCCTATTTACTGAGGGTGGCGGGTTCAAACGCGGCTCCAGCCGAACTGCAATAGAAAAATAGCCGGGCATTGTGGCAGGCGCCTGTAGTCCCAGCTACTCAGGAGAGAATCACCTTAGCCCAGGAGTTGGAGGTTGCTGTGAGCTGTGTGACACAGCAACACACAGCTGTGACGCCACGGCATTCTACCAAGGGTGATAGATAAAATGGGACTATGTCTCTTAAAAAAAAAAAAAAAAAGAAGGAAGGAAAGTTGTTGTTTGAAAATGAGTATGAGTATTAATTTTTAAAGGTCTCTTGGCTCGGCGCCTGTGGCTCAACGGGCTAAGGCGCCAGCTACGTACACCTGAGCTGGTGGGTTCGCATCCAGCCCGGGACCGCCAAACAACAATGAGGGCTGCAACCAAAAAATGGCCGGGCTTTGTGGCGGGCGCCTTTAGTCCCAGCTACTTGGGAGGTGGAGGCAAGAGACTCGCTTGAGCCCAGGAATTGGAGGTTGCTGTGAGCTGTGATGCTATGGCACTCTATCAAGGGTGACAGCTTGAGGCTCTGTCTCAATAAATAAATACATAAATACATAAATAAATAAATAAATACATAAATAAATAAATAAATTTTTAAAGGTCTCCTTTTCTAATCCTATGCTATTTATCCAGCGAGAAATACAGCATACTTCATAGCCAAGGGCCCAAACTAAATTAACTTTAATTTGAGAAAAGTAATAATAAATGCAAAGGGTTAGACACAGGACATTCTTTTTAGTAAAAACTAGAGATATCACATGCCAGTATTTAATAAGCAATCAGAAATACTATGTTATTTTGAAACTTCATTGAGTAGAATCAGAATCCTTGGAAGTCAGCTCGGCGCCTGTGGCTCAACGGGCTAAGGCACCAGCCACGGACACCTGAGCTGGCAGGTTTGAATCCAGCCCAGGCCAGCCAAACAACAATGACAGCTGCAACCAAAAAATGGCCGGGCGTTCTGGCAGGCGCCTGTAGTCCCAGCTACTTGGGAGGTGGAGGCAAGAGACTTGCTTGAGCCCAGGAATTGGAGGTTGCTGTGAGCTGTGATGCCACAGCACTCTATCCAGGGTGACAGCTTGAGGCTCTGTCTCAAAAAACAAAAGAATCCTTGGAAGTCATCAAGAAGCAGCCAAACTGGCCCAGCGCCCATAGCATAGTGGTTACGGCGCCAGCCACATACACCAAGGGTGGTAGGTTTGAACCCGGCCCGGGCCAACTAACCAACTGCAACCAAAAAAAAAAAATAGCCGGGCGTTGTGGAGGGCGCCTGTAGTTCCAGCTACTTGGGAGGCTGAGGCAAGAAAATCACTTGAGCCCAACAGGGTGAGGTTGTTGTGAGCTATGACAGCACAGCACTCTACTGGGGGAAGACAAAGTGAGATTCTGTCTCAAATAAATAAGTAAATAAATAAATTGAACAATAATACACCAAACTATAAAACTACCATTACCATTATGTTGAAGTGGAACTATATACATAATGCATATAATTTGGAAGAAATATAAAAACAAATGCATGAAAAGGTAGATTATAAAAACAAGAAATGGCTCAGCACCTGTGGCTCAACGGGCTAAGGCACCAGCTACATACACCTGAGCTGGTGGTTTCGAATCCAGCCCGGGCCCTCCAAACAACAATGATGGCTGCAACCAAAAAATGGCTGGGGGTTGTGGTGGGTGCCTGTAGTCACAGCTACTTGGGAGGCGGAAGCAAGAGACTTGCTTGAGCCCAGGAATTGGAGGTTGCTGTGAGCTGTGATGCAACAGCACTCTATCCAGGGTGACAGCTTGAGGCTCTGTCTCAAAAAAAAAAAAAAGAAAAGAAAAACAAGAAACACCTGTTGTTTTCCTCATACTATTTTCTTTTTTTTTTTTTTGAGACAGAGTCTCACTCTGTCACCCTGGATAGAGTGCTGTTGCGTCACAGCTCACAGCAACCTCCAATTCAAGGGCTCAAGCGAGTCTCCTGCCTCCGCCTCCCAAGTAGCTGTGACTACAGGCACCCACCACAACCCCCGGCCATTTTTTGG
>CAUYRH010035816.1:0-90457 GCA_963574655.1 Perodicticus potto
TTTCCTTTCTTAGGATTTCATAATTTTCTTTATAGAGGTCCTTCACCTCCTTTGTTAGGTATATACCTAGGTATTTCATTTTCTTTGAAGCTATGGTGAAGGGAGTTGTGTCCTTAATTAACCTCTCATCTTGACTGTTATTGCCATATACAAAGACTACTGACTTGTGGATATTGATTTTATATCCTGAGACATTACTGTATTTTCTGATGACTTCCAGGAGTCTTGTCTTACGTTTAATTTTTAAAAAGAGTAACAAAAAGAATATACTTACTGTGCTTTGAACTTCTTTCAAAATAATTTATTTAATAATCCTTAAAATTTTTCGAGGCAACACTTAAGACCTTCTCATGGCACACGAGTATGTCACAACACGCCAATTAAAAATCACTGATCTAGCAAATAATAGCACCGTGAGGTCTCAGGACACCTAAATATAAAATTACTATAAAGTAAATTCTAGAATAAGACACCATGCCATGAAAGCAGAGAGCAGAGACTGAGTGATGTCAATGTGTGGTAGCCTCAGAAAGCTTCCAGAGGAGAGGAAACAGGACTGTTCTTTGCAATAACAGTAAGAGCTATCATTTCCTGGATGCTCAGTATGTACAGTAACTAGTCTAAGCTCTTTATTATTTATTTTATTTATTTATTTTTTGTAGAGACAGAGTCTCACTTTATCACCCTTGGTAGAGTGCCGTGGCGTCACGCAGCATAAAGCAACCTCTAACCCTGGGGCTTAGGCGATTCTCTTGCCTCAGCCTCCCAAGTAGCTGGGACTACAGGCGCCTACCACAACGCCTGGCTATTTTTCTGTTTTGCAGTTCCGCCGAGGCTGGGTTTGAACCCACCACCTTTGGATATGGGGCCGGCGCCTCACTGGATGAGCCACAGGTGCCACCCCATAGTCTAAGCTCTTTATATGCAGAACTTCATTACTTTTACAATAACCCTATGAGGTCGTATAGTGGTCAGTATAGACTAATCTCTGCTGCAGTGACAATTAATCCCCATATCTCAGTAGCTTAGTATAGTAAAAACGTACTTCTCCTTCACACAAAATCTGCTGTAGGAGCTGACGCTATTTTCAGTGGCAGCCCATCTGCTTAGAGATACTCTTAATAGCGCTCAGCTGCTAACTCTGAAAAGTAATACGTAGCTGTTGTATGTCCCTGCAACTCACCAGAGCACCTGTCCTCTATGCGGTGACTCAGTGATCTAGTGTGTTCCTACGATCTCAGTATCTATCTAGTGGCTGCAACTGGGAAATAGAGGAGGGGAAGATGTCGTTCCCTGCACTAATCCAAGGTGACATGTGTCACTTGTACTGTACTTCTGGGTCCAGAGCTTGTCACATGGCCCTGCCTATAAGTGGGCTAGGAGGGAAAGTCTTCCATGTGTCCCAAGAAAGAAATAGGAAATGTGTTTTGGGGAGCACATAGCATTGTCTCCGCCAAACACAGACACAATTATTAAATATCAATCCCGTATTCAGATGAAAACACTGGAACAAGGACAAGGACTTGCCCAAGGTCACACATCTAGCGTTCAGTGGAATTCAAACACAGGCTTTCTGGATTAGAACCTTCATTTCCAGTCATGTTGCTGTATTGCCTACTCTACCTTTAAAATGGGAAGTGTCAGCCAGGCATGGTGGCTCATGCCTGTAATCCCAGCACTACGGGAGGCTGAGGCAGGTGGATTGCTTGAGCTCAGGAATTTGAGACCAGCCTCAACAAGAGCAAGATCCCATCTCTACTACAAATAGAAAAACTAGCTGGGCATTGTGGTGGGCACCTGTACTCCGAGCTACTCAGGAGGCTGAGGAAAGAGGATGGCTTGAGCCCAAGAGTTTGAAGTTACTGTGAGCTATGACACTGCAGCACTCTACTCAGGGAGACAGAGTGAGACTCTGTCTCAAAAAAGGGGGGGAGAAGTGTCTATGTGTGTACATCTGTGTATGTGAGAGAGAGATGGAGAGAGAGAGATAAAGAGAGGAAGGAAGGGAAGTGGGGGAGAGAGAGAATGCATGCACCAGGGTATCTCAAGGAAGAAAATTTGGAGCATGGGTTTTCCCAATGGCCCTCAAATAACCATCTGTGCATGGACTTGATCTTGACCTTGGAACATTTAGGAGCTCCTCTGCTCTCCAAGCATGCACCTCCTCGTCTTGGTGGTGAATGTCCCACGTTCTATTCTAATGAACTCCCCTTGTCCGAGGCAGCTCAGACACCTGCTAGGGGAAGAAGAGGCCTCTTCTCTCTCTGGGGTTGTTCTCCAGTACCTGATGCCCAAGAGCCTTTGAAGTACTAGAGAATGTGGCTGGACAATACTCTCAAAATCCACCACACTCGGCTCGGCGCCTGTAGCTCAGCGGCTAGGGTACCAGTCACATACACCGGAGCTGGCGTGTTCGAATCCAGCCCAGGCTTGCCAAACAACAACAACAACAACAAAAATAGCCAGGTGTTGTGGCAGGCATCTGTAGTTCCAGTTACTTGGGAGGCTGAGGCAAGAGAATCACTTAAGCCCAAGAGTTGGAGGTTACTGTGAGCTGTGATGCCACGGCACTCTACCAAGGGTGAAATAGTGAGACTCTGTCTCAAAAAAAAACAAAAAACACCACCCCCTTAGTTTAGGATGAATGGGAGTTACCCAGAAAGGATACAAGCCAATAAGAAACATGTGCCCCCTGCCATAGCCCCACTTGCTGAATGGAGGGTCTGAAGAAGAGGGGACAGATCTGAAATGAAGTGCGATGCTTAACCAACACTTCCTCCCCAGTTCATGGAAAGCAAACATTGAGTACAAGTCCAGAGAGGCCAGTGTGCTGGGATGAAAGATTATAAATGAAATCATCAGTGATAGAGCAGAGCGGATGTTACAAAGTTGAAAATCTCCTGCTCATCTTTTTTTTAAGACTTAATGCATATATTTCCGATTTCAACATGAATGTCAAAAACACTTGGTATGATTTTGCATAGGATGCTTGCTTCTTTGGAATACTAAACACGAATATCACCTGAGTACTAAGGAAAACGTGCAATATTAAATAACCGAGAAATAAAATGTATAAACATTCATCCCACTAGGGGTTTGCTGTTGCAACACATCCACTGTGACGGGAAGATTATTCTTCCACAATGATGCGACCTCAGACCTGGCTCATCTGGCTTGATGACACAGGGCCAGCTGGGCAGGGCATTTTCCTGTTTGGTAGTTACTGGGTAAGAATGTCAGAGGGCAATGGAAACTTTCCATGGACCTTTTATGGACCTTCACGGAACATGCACGTGTTTGCCCTTCTTTCACTAGGCACTTGGTGCATTCTCCCCCGGGAGGACACTGTCTTTAACACCCTGCATCCTCCCACTTTCCCCTGCTGCCAGAGCCTCCCCATGTAGCAGATATGAGTCTGCCCCTCTCTCTCCAACCAGGGCAGACTCCAAATTCGCTCTGCGACGGAGGGGTCTTAGTCCATTTCTCCAAAACTGATTTCATCACTGCATCTGTGTTTCTAATGCAATCTCCCAGGGATCTTTTTTTTTGAGACAGAATCTCACTCAGTTGTCCTGGGTAGAGTGCATGGTATCAGCCTAGCTCATAGCAACCTCAAACGCCTGGGTTCATGCCATCTTCCTGCTTCAACCTCTCAAGCAGCTGGAATCATAGGTGTCTGACACAATGCCCAGCTCTTTTTTCTATTTTTAATAGAGACAGAGTCACAGTCTTGCTCAGGCTGGTCTCGAACTCCTGAGTCCAAGCAATCTACCCACCTCAGTCTCCCAGAGTGCGAGGATTATAGGCATGAGCCACCGAGCCCGGGCTCATCCCGAAATCTTTAATCTGGAATATCCACAAAGTGAAAACAAAGCAGTATGGGCCAGTGCAGTGGCTCACACTTGTAATCCTGGCACTCTTGGAGGCCGAGGTGGGAGGATCACTTGAGCCCTAGACTTCTAGACCTTCCTGAGCAAGAGTGAGCCCCCATCTTCACTAAACATAGAAAAATTATCCAGTTGTGATGGTGAATGCCTATAGTTCCAGCTACTCTGGAGGCTGAAGTAGGAGAATCAGTTGAGGTCAGAAGTTTGAGACCAGCCTGAGCAAGAGCAAGACCTCAATCTCTATAAAATATAGAAAAATTTGCTGGGCCTGGTGGCACATACCTGAAGCTACTTGGGAGGCTGAGGGAAGAGGATCGCTTGAACCCAGGAGTTTGAGGTCGCTGTGAGCTATGATCATATTCCTGCACTCTTCCCATGATGGAATAAAACCCTGACTCAAGAAAAAGAAAAAGCATAGTTGCTCAAAATACTCATTGCTATTCGCAGTAATAAGACATGAAAGAAAATTTTCCAATGATGTCCTTACAGCAGGGCCCTCTGCAGTGGGATTAATCAACATCCCCTCAATAAACACAATGTGCTCTTTTTGAGATGAGACCCAAAGTCTTCTCTTTTTATAAAAATGTTGATAAATGAATTCCCCAAATCTTCATAACCTGCAAGCTATGCGTGTGTTTTTTTCAGACGCAAAAGAGGCAGAGACCTAGGTTTACGCTGGGGCAGATGGTTCCTTTGTCCTGGTGTTCCGAGGTTAGTTTCAGGAGCCTGTAAGACTTCCTTGCTTTGGGAGTGAAGGAGGAAACTATGTCGGTTTCATAAGAAACCGGACTGTTGCTAGTTCTTGTGAAGTTTCAGGAACTTTTCCCAGGACCCAAAGAGGCTGAATTCAGCAGGCACAGCCCGGAGCAAGAACATCACCCCTTGCCCTCCTGGGAAGGAAGCCTGGGAAAGTGCATGGTCTGTTGGCTGATGCTCTCCCATCTCTGTTACGTAAGACTTAACATCCAAGAAGAAAATCATGGTGGAGTTCTGCGCTTATTTTATTTTATTTTATTTATTTATTTGAGACAGAGTCTCACTCTGTCACCCTGGGTAGAATGCTGTGCCACCATAGCTCACAGCAACCTTAAACTCCTGGGTTCCAGTGATCCTCCTGCCTCGGCCTCCTGAGAAGCTGGGACTATAGGCAGCACCCACCACAATGCCCGGATAGTTTTTCTACTTTTTAGTAGAGACAGGGTCTTGCTCTTGCTCAGGTTGTTTTCAAACTCCTGAGCTCAAGTGATCCACCCACCTTGGCCTCTCAAAATGCTAGGATTACAGGCGTGAGCCTCGGTGCCTGGCCAACTTCTGTGTTATTGAGAAATGACCTTAGGGAAGCCAAAGAAGAGAACATGATCCCACTGTCATCACCCCAAGGAGTCACAATCGTGGCACAGGGAGTTGTGGTTGGGGAGCAGACTTTAAATTTTGTCCCTCAGCCGAAGCTTGGATCCCAAGGAGCAGATGGGTCATTCTCCTGCCCCAACCCTCGCCCCACCAAGCCCACACTGAAATAGAGATTTGTAGATAGGCGATCTTTTGCAAAGTGCTCTCAGAAAAACCCCATGAGGGCAGCAAGGAGCAGGACTGGGCATGGGGAGAAGTAGGCAGACTTGTAATTGTCCCTGGGAAGACTCAGCCTTGCAGTTGAAACTCCATTCAGAGTTGCTTCAAATTGTGGAGAAGGGACCAGGCTCTATTACCCTGCCTGAAGCCAGCACTGGATGAGGGCAGCCTCAGGAAAGGGCAAGGTCGTTCTCGGCCGCCCAGCTCAGACTGGGGTCCCTGCAGCAGCCACAGCTGCTCCACTTGGAAACTTGCTAGAAATCTAAGTGCTTGTGTGCCATCCAGACCTTCTGAGTCAGACACTCTCAGGGAAGGCCACTGTGTGGTTAACAAGCTTCCAGGTAATTGTGACACTCAATGAAGTTTGAGAATCTCTACTCTGGGGCAAGGCCCAGAGAATTCTGGAGAGCTATTTGCAGCCGGTCTCCCAGCAGTTGAGGAAATGGATGTCTTAGTTCTGAAGAAGAGTCCCCATGGCATCATGACACAGGCTCAGGGCCCTCTCGTGGTGGGCATGGGTGACCACCACCCCTAGAGAAGAGGCCAGAAGCCAGGCAGGGGGCAGCCCAACACAGACAACCTGGATCCTGAGAAAACAGTGTATGGCAACAGTCCCTTAACCTCTCAGTGGTGTTTCTCCTATGTTATCAAACTGTCAGAAAATTAACAGTTATCAAACCGTCAAGAAAACTGTCAAAAATTGCATCCTCTCTTCTCAGTTTCATAGGGAATTAAGAAGTACCCATCTCATTTTGAGCAAAGGGAAAACCAGCCTCTTGGCTACCACCACCAGGACCAGAGTGGGTGGCAATGGGGGACACGGCAGGTGTCAGCTCTGGGGGAGGTCCTGCCTGTGTCCCAAGGTCCAGTGGCTACTGAGACAACAGCCAGGGGCAGAGAAAGAGGTCAGACTCCTTCCAGGGCACACAACAGCATCCTGGCGGCCTTCCAGAAAAATCAAGGCCTCCTTAAGGAAGTTACTTCCCAAGGGCTCAAAGTCCATTGTAACTTGGATCCGTATTTACAGGACATATGATACTATTTCTTATTAAGAAGCTACTATACCCTAAACACGCCAATTATAACAGTATCTTTGGGGCCATCAGTTCCTCGGGGAAGCCATGTGAAAGCTGTTTTCATTACACTGACAACTCTTTGACATTACTGGCACTTCACTCTAGCCCCAAGGGGATCTCGTGGCAAATATGGGACCTGGGGACTTAAAAGGCAAAGAACAGTCAAGCTGAAGTTGTCTCCTTGGTACGATTTAAATTCAGCATTTTTTAATAAGGTAAACAGTGAATGAAGATTCCACCACCAATTTAATTTCCATTTAAAATTCTTTCAGGCCTTTCTCACTGTCCTGCAAATCAACCGAAGTAGATGTATATAATTACAGTTGTGCACCGTGTAATGACATTTTTGGTCAATACAGATTACATTTATTATGGTGGTTTCATAAGATTATAATGACACTGAAAAAATTCCTATCACCTTGTGGTATCATAACCATAGTAACATCGTAGAGCCATTACTTTGTTAATCAATTCACTGTAGCCTAAGTGTACAGTGTTTATAAAGTCTATGGCAATGTACAGAATGTCCAGGGCCTTCACTGTCACTCACCGGCAACTGCCAGTCATGGTAAGTGCCCTGGATAGGTCTATCACTTTTTACCTTTTATGTAATATTTTCAGTGCAGTTCTTCTATGTTTAGATATGTTTACATACACAAATCTTACCATTATGTTCCAACTGCCTATACTATTGAGTACAGTAACCTGCTGTACAGGTGTGTGGCCTCAGAGGGAGAGGCTATACCATACAGCCCAGGGGTGCAGTGGGCTCTGCCATGTAGGTTTGTGTAAGCACATGCTGTGAGGTTTCCACAACAATGAAATCGCCTAGTGATGCATTTCTCAGAATGTATCCTGGTCATTAAGTACAACGTGACTGTGCCTGGAGAGGTGGCTCACGCCTATAATCCTAGCATTCTGGGAGGCCGAGGCGGGTAGATTGCTTGAGCTCAGGAGTTCCATCGAGACCAGCCTGAGCAAGAGTGAGACCCCGTCCTTAATGAAAAAAAAAAAAAAAACAACTAGCTGGGCATTATGAGTGACACCAGTAGTCACAGCTAGTCAGGAGGCTGAGGCAAAAGGCTCATTTGAGCCCAGGAGTTTGAGGTTGCTGTGAGCTATGACACCACAGTACTATACCTAGGGTGACAGAGTGAGACTCTGTCTCAAAAAGAAAAAAAAAGTAATATATGATAGTAATAGAAATTAGATTCTATTAATAGTCCCTTTATTGTCTACTTTAATAGTCTCTTTATTGTCTACTTCTCTCCTTCAGCTCCTATTATAATCCCTTGGAAATTTAGAAGGTGGTAAAATATGTCAAGACAATCTGTAAACAATTATTCTACAAGAAATTGGGGGATGGTTATGGGGAAAAAAATAAATTAATGCATCCTTAATTTTAGAAGTTCTTGACCCAGCATAATCCTAGCCTCCAAAAAATCTGACAAAGGCTAAGAGAAGCATAGATAGAAAAGTAAGACCAGAAAGTAAAATGCACCAGCCAATCAGTGCACGCAATTCAAAATCAGCCTGATCCACCTGAGATACTCTGTTGACTGCAATTCAAAACAGACAAGGAGGGCAGTGTTGCATATGCACCGTAAGTAAAGCTCCGTGTTTGTTTTTCTCCTTTTTCTTTTTTTCTTTCAACAGGTCAAATGTTTACAGATAAGAGTAGAGAAAATGGAAACTTAACCAACAAATAATGAAATAAAGAGAGAAGTTTGGAGTGTTGAAGTTGTCACCAAATACGACTGAGTGGGAAGGAGTGAAGCCCTGGGCTGCAGTGGCCCCTGCAAAGCCAGCAGTTCCATTGCAAAAGCTGTGATTCTGGGGATGTTATGCACACTGGAACCCTGTCCCCATGGTCCTCGTGGCTTAATTCTTTGGACATGCTCAGTTCACGCTGCTCCCCTTATTTTTTTATTTTATATCTCTTGGAAACCTTTCTCTATATTCACACCCCTCTCCCCCGAAATAAAGAAAAGCAAAATTAAAAAAGAAATATAGCTGTAAGCAGAACCTTTCTGCAAACATCACATCCTTGTTCTAGCTTTCTATTCTTTTCCTCTCCTGGTCTATCTTTTCTTGCCAAGTTTCACTATTTATATTTAAATATTCTTACCCCAGATGGCAAGAAAAAGAAAAAATCCAAATTCAATCCTCTCATTTTTGTGCTATTCATTAGCAGCCTTAATTAAAAGAAAGAAGGATTTAATTTAAAAAAGAAAGAAAGAAAGAAATTTTTTTTTAGAGTCAGAGTCTCACTTTATTGCCCTCAGTAGAGTGCTGTTGCGTCACAGCTCACAGCAACCTCCAACTCTTGGGCTTAAGCGATTCTCTTGCCTCAGCCTCCCAAGAAGCTGGGACTACAGGCACCCACCACAACGCCCAGCTATTTTTGTTATTGTTGTTGCAATTTGGCCAGGGCTGGGTTTAACCGGCCACTCTTGTTATACAGGGTCGGCACCCTACCCACTGAGCCACAGGTGCCTCCTGAAAGAAAGAAATCTTAAAGATGAACTTAAAACCCTTGCACGTTTTGGATTTCCCTTGGTGTTCCTATCTGCCACTATTCTTTCCTAGATATTGGTTAATATCATCTGTATCTACTCTCTACTCTGTTTCAAAGGATGTGCCAGGTGAGTGAGTCACCCTGGCCTCAGTGATCTTATAATGACGTGTCTTTCAACATGAACAATATGAAAAGACATATCAATTTAAATGAGAATAAAACACTTTAATAGAACAAAGCAAAGGATAACAAATCAGGATATTATGTAGAGCTGGAGGACATTTTAAGAAATTATCCAACAAAACCTCTTCCACTGAGAGATGAGGGTAAAGGCGAGGAGGCTGTGCCTTGCTGCTGGGTGGTACCCTTGACCTTGGGGAAGTAATTTAATATATCTGTGTGCCAGTGCTGTAGTCTGTAAAATGAAGCTAGGACTCTAATGTCTACCTCATAGAGCTGCTGTGCAAATGAGCATGGTAATCCCTCCAAAGAACTTAAAGAGTGTTGAGATGTAGTAAGCCTTCCATTACTCTTAGCTTTAATACAAGTATCATCATTATGAGGCCCACATCACAGAGCACGTTGGTGGCTAGTGAGGACTTGGGACTAAGCATCCTTGTTCCCAATGCTGTGTTTAAGAAACAGGAGAGTCGGCTCGGTGCCTGTGGCTCAACCGGCTAAGGTGCCAGCCACGTACACCTGAGCTGGCGGGTTCGAATCCAGCCCGGGCCCGCCAAACAACAATGATGGCTGCAACCAAAAAATGGCTGGGCGTTGTGGCGGGGGCCTGTAGTCTCAGCTACTTGGGAGGCAGAGGCAGGAGACTCGCTTGAGCCCAGGAATTGGAGGTTACTGTCAGCTGTGATGCCACGGCACTCTACCCAGGATGACAGCTTGAGGCTCTGTCTCAAAAAAAAAAAAAAGAAACAGGAGAGTTTTCCTCCCACAAATGACTCAACAAATAAGGGCTTTGCCGTACATCAGTTCTATGGGACATCTGAGGTCACTGCTGGAGCCAGAGAGAGCTGGCTCCCAGAAAAATCTGGCCTCTTTTCAGCCCGGTGACTGGGGGCACAAGGTATTTAACCTCCACAAGCCTCAGTTTCCCCACTTTTAATGAAGGAAATTATGGCATGCCTGTTTGGATGTGGGTGAGGCTTAAGTGAGATCACAGGGGCAAGCAGGAAATCTCTGGGCATGTTAAAACAGAGCGAGGAGATTCTCTCATTGTCTGGGTCACCCCTAGAATCCAAAATCCATCTTTTCATTGTTCAGGAATGGTGTTTTAAATGGGAGCAAATAGGTAATGCAACTATTATCCACGAAACACACCAGTTCAGCTACGGAGACGGAGCTACCAGAGAGAAAACTGATCCAAGAGAACATTTCCCAGTGAAACCAGATCAGACCAAGGATTTACACCTCTTCTGAAGGAGCAAAAACATTTGCTTTCCACGTCATCTGCGTGTTTGCGGCCTGCTTGCCAAACCTAACACGCTAAGTCCGGGCAGGCGAGTCAGGCTCCGGACTGTTTCGCGGGCTGTACAACTGAAGTTTAGGAGCCCCCTGTCCACATAAATCACAACAGCTTCACACTTGGTGGAGGAAATTAGCTCAGAGGAACGCCAAGTGCGATAAAAAATGAAATAGATTGACATTCCAATAAAATAAGCCCTTCTAGCCCTTCTACCCTCAACCCCCCCACCCGGGTCCCCAGGGACATATATATTCCAGAAATATCATTACATTCACATTACAGCATATTCTTGGTTCAAAACTAACTTAGTAAGGCTTCGCCCCTTTGGGCACAGCCAGAGGACAGCTCTGACTTATGTCCAGATCGCTTCCTTGTCATCGATGTTACAGGTTATTATTACTAATGAGGACAGACCGTCACCAGGGGAGTGTTTTCGTGGAATAGGCAGATGGGAAACACAAAGCGAAACTAACTGATTCGAGGGTTGTAAAAGCCCCAGGCTCAGGCAGCAAAGGTGATATTGCTCTTATTTGGCACAGGAGTGCAGGGCAAGGAGGAGAAACAGAGGTTTCTACCGACCAGTAGGAGATCTGAGTTCTGTTCCTTTTTTATGCCAACTCACTCCCTGGCATGGGGTTAATTGCTCTGTGGCTCAGCCCAAGTCTCCTGCAAGCTCTAATTGTCAATGAGCTGATCTTGCTGAGATTTTTGAAGATAAAAATTAGGAGAGGCCTACAGGACACACTCTGGGTTTCTGAAAGAACTTTTAATGTTTGGAAAATTGCAAAAGAAGTCTCTTGACAGGACAAGGACGACATGCTTCCTGTGCCCCGCCTGAGGCACTCAGGGTAAAGGACATTGGTTCTTTTGTTCCTGCCCCTGTAATTAATTAGCCAAGGCAGGGAGGGAGGGGAAACCAGGGAGCCACATAGGCAGATAGCTCTCCGGTTTTATAGACAAAGAACTTGAGATGAGGGTCACAACCCAAAGAGAGATCTTGGGCTGTGAGATTTATGCCTCCTTAAACTACAAGTCCAGAGAAGGGGGAGTTTGGGAAATTCCCCTTAACTGATATTGGGAGAAAAGAGACAGGAGTGAGAATCAGAGAAACTGCTGATTTACGTGAACCAGAACACTCTTGCTGATGAAAGATAACAAATTATGTAGTAGAGCTTTAATTTATGCCTCTTCCCCTGTCACCGCCAGCTAGTTGAATGTGGGCCCTTCCTTTTGTTAGTTGTTCTTTTACGTTATTTCGCAAAGGTAAGGCACCCTCTTTTTAAAAGATAGAAGCAATAGGGCGGCACTTGTGGCTCATCAAGTAGGGCGCCAGCCCCATATATCGAAGGTGATGGGTTCAAACCCAGCCTCAGCCCAATTGCAAAACAGAAAAATACCGGGCATTGTGGCAGGCGCCTGTAGTCCCAGCTACTCGGGAGGCTGAGGCAAGAGAATCACCTGAGCCCAGGAGTTGGAGGTTGCTGTGAGCTGTGTGACGCCACGGCACTCTACCGAGGGCGATAAAGTTAGACTCTGTCTCTACAAAAAAAAAAAAAAAAAAAAAAAATAGAAGCAATAGGATTTAGGGAATAAAAAAGAAATATAAAATACACATAGCAAAAACCTCTTCAAGTTGGAAAATTGAGGTAGGAGGGAAATAGACCAGGTATCAGTGAAAGCATGGAAGTATAAGTTTTAAACACATTTTTTAGTCTAAAAAGTTAAAATTTGTACCTAAAGTTTTCTTTGGCTGTGTCACCTGTTAACTAAACATATAAGGGAGGACCCTCCATGTGAGATATTTCACCATTGACCTTGTTATAAAGGAAAACTTCCACCAAAGATACTTTTTCTTTTTTTAGGTTATCTCTCCATATGGAGTTTTGAAAATGTGGGCACCCAGACTATGACTGTCTTGATTTATAGCTAAATATAAGAGCAAATCTAAGCCCAATGGAAAAGAATCATCCTGAAAGACAAGGGAGGCAATACTGGCTTATAACCACATGCTCTCAGGAGCCAAGCTAGCTCTTCACACAAAGCTCAAACCTTACAGGCCGATTGGCACAAATGTCAAATCAGGGCCAGTGGTCATGTACCAAATAACTCAACAGAAGGACTGAGCCCATAGGCCTCCCAAAACCAAGTTCAGTGGCTGAGATAGAAGCCAAGAGGGGTGTGGCACTGCATCCATGTTCAACATAAAAAAAGCACATGGGCCATGTGGGTAGGGGAGGGGATATCCCATGTGCTTTTCTGCAGCCCATCACCAACTTGAATGACTTCTTAATAACATTCTTAATAAAGAAGTAATAATCTATTTGGGATAATGAACATATTAGGCCATCATCACTTAGTATCACCTTAATACAGGTCATTCATTCAATAAATGATCTTTAGGCCAAGCATGGTGGCTCACCCTGTAATCCTAGCACTCTGGGAGGCTGAGAAAGGAGAATCACTTGAAGTCAGGAGTTCAAGACCAGCCTGAGCAAGAGCAAGACCCCACTTCTACTAAAAATAGAGACACTAGTCAGGCATTGTGGTGGACACCTGTAGTCCCATATACTCAGAAGGCTGAGGGCAAGAGGGAGGCTGAGGCTATAGGATCATTTGAGCCCAAGCATTTAAGGTTGCTGTGAGCTATGACAGCACAGCACAACACTCTACCCAGGGCAACAAAGTAAGATTTTTATCTCAAAAAAAAAAAAAACCAACAAAAAGGTAGGCATTATTCTCCCCATTTTACAGGTGAGTAAATAAAACCTTAGAATAGGGGTCCTCAAACTACAGCCCACCGGCCACATGCGGCCTGCCGAGGACATTTATCCAGCCTGCTGGGTGTTTTTGCCATGCTGCCTGTCCTGCTTAGCTGCAAACTCGTCCCAGCCTGCAGTGCACGTGTGTGGGAATGTGCACTGCACTCTCTGACTCCCCTCCTTCTCTCTGTCTCTCGACTCCTCCTCTCAGTCTTGATCAGAGGAGTCACGAGCTTGCCTCTGCGGAGTCTGCTGCTGCCTGAGGACCAAGGTAAGAACAAGTTAGGATTTTTTTTTTTTTTTGAAGTTAGGAGGTCTATTTTTTTTTATTTTACAGTTAGTAGGGCCTTTTTTTATGGTTAAGGGGGGCCTTTTTTTCTGAAGTTAGGAGGTCTTTTTTTTTTTGCAGATGGGGGCGCCTTTTTTTAGAAGTTAGAAGAAACTCTTTTTTTTGAAGTTAGGAGAGCCTTTTTTTTAAAGGTGGTTACTTGGTTTGGGGTGGTTTCTAGGGGGTTGCATCACAGTGATAATGCAAATAGTCAGCACCCAGTGCTAATGCAAATTGTTAGTGCTCAGAGGTAATGCAAATGGTCAGCACTCAGAGATAATGCAAATAGTCAGTGCTCAGTGGTAATGATAATTGTAAGTGCTCAATATTAATGCAAATGGTCAGCGCTCAGTATTATTGCAAATTGTCAGCGGTCAGTGTTAATGCAAATGGTCAGTGCTCAGTGTTATCACATGGGGGCCCCAAACTGGTAATCTGCCTAGGGCCCCATGGGAACTTAGTCTGGCTCTGCAGACAGCCGAGGAGTAGGAAACTCAATTTAATTGACAGTAAGTTCATTTATATTCTGATTGCTATTCAGTTATGTATGATGTTGTATGTTGTGTGCTGTGTACATGCAGTGTGCATAGGAATTTGTTCGTAGTTTTTTTCTTAAACTATAGTCTGGCCCTCCAACAGTCTGAGGGACAGTGAACTGGCCCCCTGTTTCAAAAGTGTGAGGACCCCTGCCTTAAAATGTTTGAATCCAACCCTAAGCCTTCACCACTTTGCTGTAAAACTCTGCATTTTTGTTCTGTTTGTTTAATTTAGCTATTGCTATTTTAGCTCATCTGTTAAAGAACATGAGTAGTCAGTACATAGAGCTCTTAGACTGTATAAGAGACATTATAGTCACACAAATGTGTTACAGCAACAGTATTAGATAAAATAGTAACAGCCCCTGAGCTCAGGCAATCCACCCACCTCAGCCTCTCAGCGTGCTAGGATTACAGGCATCAGCCTCTACACCCGGCAATAATGCCTACCTTATTGGGGAGCTGAGATAATGCATACAAAATAAACAGGTTTGGTAGGTACTATCATAATGCACATCTTTAACTGAGTTACGGTTTCTAAGTAAAATGGGAAGACACACCCTGACTGACTCAAAATAACCACTAGGTGGTGCTAGAAACCAATGCCTAACAACCCAGCCTTCATTTTCAAAGACCCAGCATTTTATCACAGTGCATCAGGAAGCACAGTTTCTGATAAACACTCCAACCCACATTCTTTATGTTATCTGGGGGCTTTTAGCTACTCCTATAGTTCCCAAACATTTCTGCCCAGACTGCATCCCAAGAGTCTCCCTCAGCCAATAAACCATTACTGAGCTTCTACTATCTGTTAGGTTCTGGGTAGACAAAGTTGAATGAGACAGTGCCTGTCCTGGTCCTGAATTCCACTCTGGATGTGTTGATTCTGAGTTTCTTTTAGCACTGCAGACCTCAACCTTAGGAACCAGGCTTCACAGCCGGAGGTGAGCAGCAGGTGAGCTAAGCTTCATCTGTATTTACAGCCGCTCCCCGTCACTCGAATCCCTGCCTGAGCTCCGCCTCCTGTCAGATCAGCAGGGGTGTTGGATTCTCATAGGAGCACATGCCCTACTGTAAACTGTACATGTGAGGGATCCTTATGAGAATCTAGTGCCCTCTTACTGCTACCGGTCAGGGGAAATGTCTTCCACAAAACTGCTCCTTGGTGCCAAAAGCTTGGGACCACTACTATAGCACTTTCAGGTGGAGATGTTTAACCAGCAATTGGATATTCAGATGTGAAACTCACAGGTGGCAGGCAAAATGTAGGTTTTAATCAGAGAGACATCACACCTGACTCACAGTTGATCATAAGAATGGAGCACTTGGCCAGGACAGTGTATAAAGTAGGGAATCTGTAAGGAGGAACAGAGAAGCCTCTGGAATGTTGGAATGCGGGTGTTTCAGCGAGAAAGAAAGCTCCGGGAGATGGAAGAAGAGTTCAGCGAGTCATGGGCAGAAGCAGCCCAGGATGATATCAAAGAATACAGAGCCATAAAGGGACAAAGCAGGAGTGTCATTGAGAAGACAGAAGAAGGCTCCCCAGATTTGGAACCAAAAGAAAGCTGGTTGACAGTAGCTTGGAGGCAGAGTAGGAGCTGTGCCAGTTGAGACAGCTTTAAAAAGTGGGAATGAGAAAGAGAAGAATTAGGATGATTTCTAGGGAAGCAGTGAAGGCAAAGGGGGGGAGTCTGGTTTAGTGGGAGGGAGGCTTTGGTCTTTTGCTATTTATTTACATATTTGCATTGGAAGAGAGATTGGATGGTATTTACAGATGGTGGGGAAGGAGCCAGCTGGGAGGGACAGGTTGACAATAGTAGAAGTAAGAAGGACTGACATCGCCCCCCTTCCCTGTTCCCTTTGTCTCAAACAAGCCCCTTGTTTGTCCAAAACCTCTGGTCCTCAGATACTTTGCCCTTAAAAAAAGTGCAGAGCAAAATGGTGAACCAAGCTTAAGGTCTCTCCTGGTGCTAAAAAAATTCCATTTCCCAATCTGAATCTTTCAGTTACCTGAATAGCAAAGGGAAGAATTTTACAGGTTAAGTATGTTTAAATAACTGTCTGAACTGGAAGCCAACCTCAAGATATGTCCTATCACTAAAGGAAGGCCTGTCATAAAATGCAAAGCCTCCTGTTCAAAATAGTCACCAGCTAGTGTGCAGCTGATTGTGCAAATAGCATATGTCTTTGTTCTGCACGAGAATTAATAGCCCTTTAGGTTCATGTCCGCCCCTTATGCCACAGCTAAATCTTCAAATAGAATCCCTCCATCATAGCATTTTTGAACACCGGGTAATGCAGTCCTGGTATAGTCCTGTGCCAAACCCATGGTTAACGCTTGGACTTATAAATCATTTCTAATTGGCCTTTTTGGGCCAATTATAATAGAGAATTTGTATGCATGTGAAGATATTCAGGCATGCAGAAAATTAAATAAACAGACTATACACATGTTGAAATACATCTTGCAAATTACAGGAAACGTAGTCAGATTACTTTTATTAAGGCCCAGGCCGTGTTTAATAGGTCCTTTTTAATAAAGAATGTTTTGACTCCAATCCTCCCAAGATACATACTACAGCACTCAATAGAAGGACACAATTTTCTTATTCATGAATGTCATAAACTTGCACCCATAAAGGCCTTGGCAGGCTTGCTCTGTACCCCAGCAATAGAAGGTGAATGGTAACCTCATTCATTCTCTTGGTGCAAAGCTATCTTGAATATTATCATATACTCTTTCAGTATCTGCCACTCTGGAAGATTAGCTATTCTAGGTCCCATAGGCACTTAATAAAGATCCCTGGATTGAATGACAGGGATGAAAAGAAAACAAACTCCATCCCTTTCCCCAACCCGCCAGCCCCGTGATCTAACATGCAGCCAGGAGGCTGGTCCCCCCTGGCTTATCCCAATCTCAATAGCATGGAATGGTCTGCCCATCAGAGAGGGCCAGAGCCCCAAAAGAAAACTCTCTCATAAAGACAAAATTTGGCGGCTGTGTTCCTCCATCCCAAACACCATTAACACCTCCATTCTTGGGACAATTTAAAGTTTTTCGATTAGTGGTGATAATTGCCTAGTTTAAACCTTAGTCAGAACCCCCCACCCTGCATCCCACTTTCCTGTTTTCTTCCTCTGTCTCGGGCCACCTTTTGGGGGACAAAAGAAAAAGAGCCGAAATCAAGCAGGTCATTTTATTTCTCTGATTGGTCTTTTAGGCTGAGAGATTTGCTGGGAGGAGAGTCGGGGGTATTGGGCTACAAGGAAAAGGTGAATTGTTGTTGTTTTTCTGTCTCTTCTATTCCTCTGTGCCCCCATTAGTGCTAAAGATGGGGAGTTGGCTGAGAAGAGGGGGATTTTTAGTATCAGTAAGCCGCTTTCAGCCTGATTTTCTGACACCGGGGTGCTGCCAGCGATGTGATGCTTACATTCAATTTGTTCAAACACTCAGTGATTTTAATTAACTGATTGCCTTTCCAAGAACCAACATCAAATACTCTTGTGATCTTTCATGATGAAGCAGAAACCACTAGGGGTAGAGAGACAGGAAATAGCCCTGCCCCCAACTCCTGCTGGTTACGCTGAGCTGGGGCCAGAAACACCCCATAAACTCTCTGGCAGTCATTTATTAGAAATAATGTCATTGAAATGGAAGTTGCCATGGTACGGTGGCCTCCAGCTGAGCCCAGGCTACTGGGGAGGGAAATTGCAGCTCCAGCTAACCCTGATCACACGTTACCTTGTTTCTCCCCCATGCAGATAAAAAGCTCAACAAAGGGAATTCAGTGACTCTTTCATTAAAAAGATGAAGATGACTCGGGTGAGATTTCTTTTAACTCAGTTGAATAAAATGTTGCAAAAATTTTGAGGGACAGAGAAGTCAAATCAGAAGCTGAAACAAAAATGACTTAATTGGTTTGCCGTATAAGCAGGTATTTAAAAAGGAGCGGTGTAAGAGGAAAGATTGCATCACTGAGGTTTTAAATCCTTGGTTACTGGAGGCAAACACAGCAACAAACCTGGGTAGAAATTCCGTCCACATTGAAATAAATGGGATATTGGCTTCCACTACAAACAGGGAGAGGTGTCGGCTTATTGAGGTGGACAGCTTTTGAATTCCTTTCACCTGATGTCATTTTAAAGAGATGGACAGCTGAGCATTCCAATCCCGAGTGTATGGTTTTGTTTTTAAGCTGTTCTGGAGGTCCTGTTCCCTTGACCTGGCCTCTTTCTGATTACATTAACAAACATAAGCTTTTCTTCTTCCACACTGCCTGGCACCCTTGGAGATATACAAAATGTGTACTTGTGTTTCAATTTTGCTTGGCTTCCAGGGCCTGCTGGTCTCTGCCCCTCCAGAGGGTGAAGCCCTGCTCTCCTGTCTCCTATGTGAACAACCTCCTGCAAGTTGTGAGCTTCAGGTTTGCTATCTCTAAATCCTATTGAATAATAATAATAATGCCTACTGAGTTTGTTTCTAGTGCTTCCTCACAAGTTACTTAAAACTTAGCAGTTGAGAATAACAGATATGTATGTTATCACATACTTTCTGAGGGTCAGAAATCTGGGAGCAGCTTTGCTCCAGTGCAGGACCTCTCATGAGGCAGCAGTTAAGGTGTCAACTGAGTCTGGAGACATCTGAAGGCTCACGTGGGGCCTGAGGACCTGTTTCCAAGGTTGTACACTCTGGGAGCAGTGGGCAGCAGCCCTCCATTTCTCCTTTCATGGGCTTCTCCACAGATCATTTGAATACCCTCCTGCTATAGAAACTGGCTTTCTTTCTCAGAGTGAATGGTCCAGGAGACAGCAAGGCGTTAAGTCACAATATCTTTTGTAGCACAGCCTTTGAAGTTACATATCATCATTTCTGCTGTCAACCACACAGACCAACCCTGAGGACGGTGGGAAAAGACCACAGGAGGCTGCCGACCATACCTCCCTTGAAGGGTATTAAGGAAGGTGAACATGTATGTACATGAACCAAGTGGGTGACACCTGGTAGAGTGTCAGTAAAATGAATTGAAGTTATTATTTATTCCCACCATATAAAGCATCCCAATTTACATGTGAGTCAGAGAGAGAACAGATAGACACGCAGATAGATACATGTAAAGGGCCAAATGAAGATGACATTCATCCATTCCACAAATATTTACTCATGGAGTGCCTACCATGCACTAGGCCCTATTCTAGTTACTTTTGATCATATTAACAGAGGCAGCTAATTCTAGGGAAGGGACGCAGATAATTGAAATAGACATAATAAATAAATAGATTGAAGAGCACATTTGATGACAGGAAGTGCTATAATAAAAATAGGAAAGGGGCCAGGTGTGATGGTGCATGCCTGTAATCCTAGCACTCTGGGAGGTCAGGAGGGAGGATAGCTTGAGTTCAGGAATTTGAGACCAGCCTGAACAAGAGTTGAGACCCTATCTCTTCTAAAAATAGAAAAGTTATCAGGGGATTGTGGTGGGTGCCTGTTGTCTTAGCTACTTAGGAGGCTGAGGCAGGAGGACTGCTTGAGCCCAGGAGTTTGAGGTTGCTGTGAGCTAGGCTGAGGCCACTGCACTCTAGCCTGGGCAACAGACTGAGACTCTTTTGAAGGAAGGAAGGGCCAATTGAGTGGCATTGGGGATGCAGGTTCTAGAGATGCAGACAAATATTTTCTATGGGGTCAGGGCAGCCCCATGGAGAAGGCACATCAGAGCACAGAGGGCTGGCCATAGGCTCTTTCTGGGAGACACAGGCCCCTCTACAGCAGTCTGTCTTGAGACCACATGGTGGCCTGACTGTCCACCCATCTGTCCTGCACTAGAATCTGACTTGCTTCACAACCTGCCTCCTTTCCCAGCCTCCTTCCTTCTTTCTTGATGTTTTCTCACTGGTGTTTCTTGGCCTTATCTGCATCTTCTGTGAAATAAGGGGTTTGGCTGACAGATTCTCACACTGGATGATAGAACCCCAACAGGTTGCTGTATGCACAACAGTGTTCCCTACTTAGAATATTGTGGATTTCTGATATATTTAATTTTACCATAAGAAATAAAAAGGATTTTTTTCCAGCAAATAAAAAAAATGAAGAAAAGAGGAAAATATAGGCCTTATCTCTATAGTCTAGTACTAACCAATGGACCTTGATCTTTGGAGTGGGGGGGGAATAGC
This sequence comes from Perodicticus potto, assembly GCA_963574655.1. NCBI lineage: Eukaryota > Metazoa > Chordata > Mammalia > Primates > Lorisidae > Perodicticus > Perodicticus potto. The sequence goes on from CAUYRH010035816.1 coordinate 20,319, forward strand.
AGCTATTGACCCCACTCAGCTGTCCCCAGGGTCTCACCTAAGAGCTATTTGTTGTCCAGTTAGGGTTGGTTAGCAGATACAATGGCCTAAAAGAAATACCAGGAAGAAGAAACTCAGAATCCAGAAAATCCCTCTCATTAACTTTTTTTTCCTGGGTCTTGGGGAAAAATTGGCCATTAATTGGCTGCAATTCTGGAGCAACTCTGGCCAGAGGAAAACCCGTTTTCAAGGCTGGGAATCACTTGCTAGATAATCTCTAAGGACCCCTCTAGCTCTAAGTGTCTAAGAGTCTACCAAAGCTTCCCCCAGGAGCCAAAGTCACCTGAAATACTACCGCATAAGCTCCAGGGGTGAAGCTGCTTCCCCAGATGGTGAATGGTGATTTTATTTTATTTTATATTTTAATTTTATGAATTAAATAAAGCTCTTGAGTAGTGGCTCAGACAGACAGAATATCTAAAACTGCTCCACTAAAGAAGTGTGAGAAGCAAAGGGAAAGTTTAGACTTTTCTTTCCCCCCACCCCATTTTTTTTTTTTTTTTTATTGTTGGGATTCATTCAGGGTACAAAGAACCAGGTTATATTGATTGCAATTGTTAGGTAAATTCCCTCTTTTTTTGTTTTTAAATACATGTATTTTATTATTCTTCATTACATTATTCCCTCCCAACCCCCCAGTGGTAAGACATAATTTATTTACAGAAAAGAATACAGAAAACACTAAAGCTCCTGGTAGAGGAAGAGAATTCAAGTGAGGAGAGAGAAGCTCTCTCCGTTTCTCTCCCGGTGGGAAAGTTTAGGCTTTTCAACCCCAGATCAAAGTACTTGTGAAGAAACAGACATGCGTGAGCATTCCGTAGAAAGCTGCGCCGGGACAGGTGGGCGGAGGGCTCTGCTCGGCCTGTTCGACCATCAGTCCTCTCCCACCTCCCTCAAGAACCTAGTGTCTGTAATTACTCCTATTGGCCTCTAGATGGCAGTCAGGGAAAGCGAAGACAAAAAATTTAACAGGGAGCCGCTCTGTAGTAATAAAGGCTGGATTCCAGCTACAAAAATAAATAATCTTTAAAAAAAAAAGTATCATAAGGGTACCTATGAAATGTGAAGAACGCTAATACAGGTAATTCTTGCATATAATACTTGACCAATGCTTTCAGAGATATCCAAAGCTATTGGTGCTTGGCCACCATCAATAGCTAATCCATAAGTATTTGGTCTCATCTCTTCCCTCCTCCCTGTGGGAAATGGTTGGATTCTCACAATAACTGGGAAAGCACTACTGCAACTTCATGGTCAGAAATACAAGACATTCTCTTTCATCTACTTCAGCCCCACAAAATGATAAGTCATCTATCCCGTGTCCCAGATGATTTCCAAATAGACAGCTCAACATTGATGTGAGTGAAAACCCTGTAATTAATTATTTCAGCCCCAGACCACCACTCCATTTTACAAACAAATGCAAAGCCTATTTTTTTTTCACGGTTATAAGTACACCCAATTTTCTAATACATTTTATTGTCAGTCAATAGGAGATTGTTTTGTGGGTGTGTGTGCTGTCTATAAACTGGCCAAGAGTTGTTGACAATTTTGGAAAACCGCATTAACAGTGTTAACATCACTAGAGGTCTGGACCCAGTGGAACTGTCAGGGCACATTGTTGCAATTGAGTTGCTGGTGATTCCGTGCAGAGGGATAGATGTCGAATCCACTGATCTGTTGTGTTATAGCTACAGCATTGTGCTGACTTGAAAGCAAATTTTGGGCTTTCATTTCAGAACAGTATAGAAAGAATTGTTTTAAAAACCACCATATTTGTAATCAAATGGGCCATTGGTTCTGATAGCATGGAGAACCCCTGCAGCTTCAAGAGCTGGGGCCAGCTGCCCGGCTAATCCCAGCTGAACCCCCTCAGCTTCCTCTTCCGCTGGAGGAGTCCCAGAGCCTGCCCCTAGGGGCCCTCATATGCCATGGGCTCCAGCCTTGCTGCTCAGGATCAGCCAGCTTTGAGGAAATCTAAATGTTGACTCTGTTCCCGTCCCCAGGGGAATCCCCTTGAACGTCCCATGCACTTGAACTTACATTCCCTCCCTCCACAGGCCCTAAGAGAGGCCACCCCTCCTCCTCCTGGCTGCCACCTGCCACTGAGAGGGGAAGGGGGGGGAATACAAAGCCCAAGCCAGCCCTTCAGGGGTAGCTCCAGCTGGGGTCTTGCTCCCTTCCTTTGGTCCTCCCCGCCCAAAGGCTTTCAGACTTGGCAAATAGAGCTGCACTATTTGAGGCATCCTCCTTCTGAAACGCACAGTATCTAGGACACACTAATATATATATATTTTTAAAAAGTGTCATCAGTCTGAAACTTCTACTTAATTAGCATCCTCAATGATTCCTGGGAAGCCTAGTCTGTATAGAGCTGAGCAGTGAGAGGCCCCCAGGGAAAGAGGCTTGCAAAGAGAATGAGTCACCCCCTCACCCTATGGCTAACGGAGGTGGCAGGGCTCTTAAGCTTCCAGACCAAGAAGGCCCTTCAGCTTCCCCAGCCCCTCCCTCCTAAATCAGGAGCATCGCATTTAGAGTCAGAAACACACAAATATGCCTCTTGGAACAGATGACCTCCAGGATCTTCTCATTTTAAGGAGAAACCTACAGCCTTTGTGAACCCAAGAGAAGGGTTGCTTGAGGCTTCATGGACTTTCCTGATAACTCTGGTCTCAGAACTGATGCTGTTAAGGAACCCACAAAGGGGGGGGTTCATGTTGCTCGACGCATGAAAAGCCAATGTCTGAGACAATGAGGATCATCAGGGAGGAAGGATATATTTCAGAAGACACGTCAGCTGGGAGGGGGATGCACAGACTACCTCAAATCCACCTCCCCAGGGGGAAGGGGATACTTTATGGAGGTAAAAATGAATCGTGCATACAGGGAATGAACCCCAATACATGTTGGGGACGGAGTGCAAGGCACTCCAGCACAGTGAAAAATGAGCAAAAAATGGTAGATAAATCCCTCCATAGGGTAGAGATTTTAGTATTGTAGTATAATGAGCTAGAGGTTAATATTGTTTGTTCTTTTAGCCTTGGGCTCAGGATCACTGGTCCTTGGGCACAATCTGCAGTGGCATCATATTGTCTTTCTCTGGACCATTAGATAGTGTAAGGCTCTGTAGTTATCTCAGCTGTAAGGAGATTTGGTTGTTCCTGGGGTGGGGGGCCTTAAAAGGAAAGGCCTCAGTGGATAGAAGTTACAGAGTTCTGCTCAGCAATTCCTACTGAGACCTCCCTGTCTCTCTCTGTTTTCTCTAACACTGAAGTTGCTGGGCTCCTGGTGCCAAGACAACACTTGCTATTGCTATACAGTCCTGTCAGTTCAAGGCCACCTCGCTGCCTGCCTCTGTTCTAACCTGCACACTGAAAACTCACTTGAAACATGAGAGAACCAAGACAGTTGGGAACTATTAGCTTTTGATTATAGAGCCGGATACAGTGCTGGTCTTGGAATCAGAGCATGGTGGAGGGTGCTTAGAGAGATCATCTGTGGAATGAACCCATCTTACAGGTGGGACTACTGAGGCCAGAAAAACAACACGATTTTTTTTCTTGACCCACAGTACAATGTCCTTTTTAGGCTGCTATCTAAATAAGACAGCAAGAATTGTAGATTACAGCCTAAGGGGGCGAGAGAGCCAACCTCTGAACTTTCCGAGCCACTCCTACATCTCCCAGGGAAGCTATGAATCTCTGGAACAATGATAAGCTCTCGCTTGGTGCTTTGAAGGTGGAACCTAGGGGTTGTGGGAATACAGAAGAATCTTTCAATTTCAAATTTTCCTGAAGCCAAGGACTTTGTGTCTCAAATGTGCACAAGATGGTTATGACATATACCCTCTGCTTTCAAGAGTTCAGGGCCCCTTCACCTTGGACTAAACCCTACAGAGGCTGAGCAACCCTCCTTGTGACTACCTTATAACAACAAATGTTCTACAGTCTAGGCAGTTGTCTCAACCTCAGTGCTGAATAGTTCTTTTCTACAGGACATTGATAATCCTATATGCCTTGCAGAATGTTTAGAAGCATCCCTGATGACAGCAGGACCCCCACTTGAGCATGAAAATCAAAAATATCTTCAGACATTACCAGTCTCCCTTTTCCCATTGAGAACCTCAGATCTGAAGCCCCAGACCCAGTTCTTACTATACGGCAGGGTGCCCCATTCTTACCTGGGTCCTGCTGAGCCCCAGTGGAAAGCTCTTCACTGAGCTGTACCAGTGAGACCTTTAGCCCAAACTCAAACCCAAACACTCCAGCTGTCAGGACAGATGTGCCCAATAAGACAAAATAATCTCACTGGAAGACTCTGCACATGCATTCCCCAAATTTATAATCTGGCAAACCCATCGACTCATCCCTGTCCAGAAAGGCAAGTTCAAGTTGCAGGTACTGTTCCAAACAATCAGCTTTGACCTCCTGTATGTCTTCCATTTCTCTGGGTCCTAGATACCTGGCTCCATGCCCACCTGCATTATTACTCCTGGACCCTTCATTTTGGTCGCTCTCTAGACAATCCCAGCTTCTGGGACAGCCTTCTTGCATCTGACCACTCCCTCTGGCTTTCAGCTCCCCTTTGACCCAGATGAGAGACTCCTTGCTCCTGTCCCTGCCAGCCACACCTCCCAGAAGAACAAAGATGTGTTGGGATTTAGACAGTTGTACAAACTAGCCAAGAGTGAGCTGGTCCATCCAGCATTTTCTATTTCCAACACCAGGTGAGGAAAACCAGAAGCACCTTCGAAGCTTCCCACTGAGCTTCAGAAGGTCACCAGAGCCCAGGGGCTAAGAACAGTTCCAAGAGGAAGAACAGAGAGGAAATGAGAATAATTCTGGTTTTGTTTTGTGTTTCACAAAGACTCATTAGGGTGAGCAGCAGCCCATGTTGATAGGCCTTATTCAAGGAAGCAGGACTGGCCAAAAGAAGGTGAAACTAAAAGGAAAACAGAAAAGGTTTCAGGGAAAGTCCATTGGTGAGAATAGCCCAAAGGACTGTGGTGTAAACTGTTCCAGGCCCTGTATTGTTTTGTTTGTTTTCCTCTTCGGTGCCAGTGGTAGTCCACACATTGGCAGAATCAAGGGAAGTCTCTGTGACGGTGGCAAAAGCATCCCTCCAGATCAGCAATCAGCAATGTAGAAACAGCAGGGAGAGGGTGGTGGCCCCCAGCTGGGCTGGGAAAGAAACACCAAAGCTGAAGGTGGTGAGAGGGATGTAATCTCAGTAGCCTGATTGATACCGAAGATGTTTTTGCAAAGCTGGTGTCCTTCATCAGTGGTAAACAAACGGCCTTTCTGATCCACACAAATTAGACTTTGCTTGGGTAACCTGGTTATGAAAAGAGATCTCAACTAAGACAAATGATGGGGAGGTTCTAAAAGTTTATCTATCATTTGCCAAATTTCCAAAGCACCAGACTGCCCGAAGAGAATGTGCACCCTGTCTTGGCCCAGCAGCATGTCATGAGGCCCTAGAGGAGAGCCACGGTCACGTGATTTTTCAGATACCTTGCTTTCTTTATGCAGGTCAAACCAAGGATGGAGCTGTCTGCCTCAGTTGCCACTGCCAGAGGTCTATAGAAATGTGGCTGCACTGTGGCTGGAGGTGTGCAATCCCACCCTCATGCATGCACACTCTTCGGAGTAAGGATTGGCCATGCTTGGGTTATCCTTGGGTGCAAAGACAAGTTGGTAAAAAGGCAATGCACCAATTATATGTATTCTTGTTGGGTGGCAGTCTCTTCTCCACTTTTCCTGCACTCTTTGCCAAAGAATGACCAGACACACCAAAAGCAAAGCAAGCATGAAACAAAGTTTATTGAGGAAGAGCAAAATACGTTGGCCACAGATGACTAGCAGGTTCCCTCTTGTAAAAAGAGGCTCTGGCGGTGGTCTGGGGTTCTGTTTTGTATTATCAAGATTGGGCCTTCCATATGGTTCAAAGTTTATCATTGAATCACTTTGATGGATGGTTAATGACATGGCAATTAATCTTAGGTAATTCTAGGTCACTTTCCAGATCCTCTTCTGTCTAGGCTGCCTGGCCCATGGCCTGGAGAATCCCTGCATTCTTTTGTAGTTTATCAGGGTGTTCTTACTTACCCCAGGGATGGCAGTTGCTTGAGCAAGATCAAAGCAGGTGCCTGCCTTTGTCCATAGAACAGCCAGAGGTCACTCACTATCTAGCATTCTGAAGGCTCCAACTCTCCCTCTGCCTTCAACCTCTAATGCTCCATCCCCGGACCACAATGGACCACTTTTGCTCCTTTATGAGTTCTGTTGATCTTGCTGGGACATTTTTACCTTGGAGGAGGGGGAAAGGGGAAAGGAGTTCCGGCTTATCTCCCCCACTTCTTCAAATGTGTGTTCAAAGAGACATCATTTCCTTCTATCCCTTACTGGAATGTAAGATTCACAAAGAAAGAGATGTTGCCTCTTCCCTTCACTAAACAAGACATCTCTGGCACACAGTAAATGTTCAATAAATGTCTGTCTAATGAATAAATGTCCTGCTTTCACCTTTGGCTCTTCTTCCTACAGTTTAAAATATCTTTCACCTTTTTCCCAAAGATGCTGTTTTTTCTTGAAAGGGCAGTTGAAATATGCAGGTGAAAATTCTTCCCAAATTTCCTGCACTGTTATGGAGTCTTTTCTGTTTTTCCTAATTTCATCATGAATTCATCAGAGATCCACAAAGGAGAAGCCTCGGGCTATCATTTTACTCAAGAGTTGTGTCTTTTACCTTTGATCAAAATTCCTCTCCTGTCTGTTGACTTCTACACGGAAGTCCAAGCTCATACACCAAACAAAACGAATCATGGGATTCAACCAAGAAGTGCAAATGGCTTTTTGTGCTGGGAAGTAAGGAAAACTCAGAAAATGAAGGGTTATGTTGATGGGATAGAAATGCTAGCTGGATGCCCCTACTGGCCAAAGTGGGCATAATTTGAAAATCAAAATAAGATGATAGTAATGTATTATACCCAACTGCACAGAACAAGAATCCATGAGTTCACATCGATGTTAAGGAATAAATAAACACATCAATTAATGGAGGAAGGGAAAAGCCCTTTCTTCCAGAAGGGCACCGCTATGAATACAGAAGGAATGAGGGAATCAGAAATGCACTGATGCTAAATGCTGGACCTAGTGGGTGAAGGTAGGCTAGGAATGGCATATTGACATTGTTTGCAATTGTCTCTTTACAAATTGCATTTTGGTTATAAAGGAAAAAAATAATGACTTAATCTAGAGCTGCAGTTCTCAACCTGTGGGTCATGACCCACAGGAACTGTACTAAAGGGCCGCGGCATTAGGAAGGTTGATCTAGAGGAAACCTTCCTAGAGGAAACCTAACACAGCACCTCCTTAACACAAAAGAAAGGTTGTCCAGCTTGGTATAAGTGAGAAGATATTCAAGAGTCCACGTGAAGCTTAGAAAAATCTATAGGAAGGGTTGCATCAGTGGGGACTTTTTATTATGCCTCTGAAAATGTTAGAAAACCAAATTAAACAGAATCCTCTTTCTCCTCAAAGTCCATGTGGTTGCATATCACCTCCTGGAGCACGTCGAAACAGGGCAGAATGGAATAAAATGACTTGGCATTTGGGTAACTCTGTTATTTCCAAAGTACTTTCCTAAATCTTATCTTGTCTGATGCCATTTCTCACATCGAATCTGTAATGCAAGGTATGCTCTCTCCTACTTTACGTGTGAACGCACTACACCCACAAGGTACAGGACTTGCCGAAGGTCACTCAACAGAGCTAGGACTTGACCTCACACTGCTGATGGTGGGTCAGTGTCCCTCCCTTCCTGCAGCATCACCGGAACTCACTCACAGCGTCCCTGTCCTTTGAAAAATGGTAGGTGACTCTACATTACAAAGGAAAATATTCTTGAGGGGAATAAGAAAAACATTTTAATATTTGTTTTAAATCCCATCTCCTGGGTATATTTCTAATCTGAATCACTCTACTCCTTTTTATAAGATATCTTAAAAGAGGGTGGCACCTGTGGCTCATCAAATAGAGTGCCAGCCCCATATACCAAAGGTGGTGGGTTCAAACCCAGCCTCAGTCAAACTGCAAAACAGAAAAATAGCTGGGCGTTGTGGCGGGTGCCCGTAGTCCCAGCTACTCGGAAGGCTGAGGCAAAATAATCGCCTAAGCCCAAGAGTCGGAGGTTGCTGTGAGCTGGTAACGCCATGGCATTCTACCGAGGGCGATAAAGTGAGACTCTGTCTCTACAAAAAAAAAAAGAAAGAAAAGAAAACGGTGTAACCTAATGATTTGTACCCTCAATGAATCTGAAACAAACAAACAAAATCAGAAAGTGACATCATATAGAGACTGTTAAATGACAAAAAGGCAAATAAATGCTAAAAGTCAATATAAAAGAGAACTAGAAAAAAAATGATTGGCACCTTAGATTTAGAAAACAATTTGTAGGTTAAAAAAAAGTCTTTTCAAAAATGTTAATCAAGTGAAATGTGAAAAAGCAAAACACAAACAATAACAACAAAAAGAAAACTTAAATACATTTTTAATCTGGAAAAATGCTCATCCTTCCCTCTGCCTCCTCAGAAGCCCAGGACTGTTTCTCTCTTCTTTTTTCCGCGTTTTCTGGTACAATGTATGTGGGAGAGTCAGAAGAAAATGAATCTTTCTAGAATGCTTGTCCTGCCTGTCCTCGCTGCTCATATTGACCACAGATCAATCAGCTGCTTTCCAGAATTAATTGCTGACTTGATTTTTGTCTCCTTTAAACAGTTTGCTTTTATAATTTTGAGAAATTTAGAAAAATGACAGAAAAATTGAAAGAATTTTATAACAAACATCTCTATGCTTATCACCCAGAACTGACCACTCTTAATTGTTACAAGTCTTTTTTCAATCTTTTTTAATTAAAAAAAGTAAAATTGGGTGGGTGCATTGTGGCAGGTACCTATAATCCCAGCTACTCAGAAGGCTGAGGCTCAGGTGTTGGAGGTTACTGTAAGCTGTGATGCTATAGCACTCTACAGAGAAAAAAAAAAGTAAAATCAAATAACAGTACTGCAGATAAAACTGAAGTTGATTTTATAGTTTTCCATCTAAGCTCATCCCTCTTCCCTACAAAAGGCAACTCTCATGTGTATTTATTTATAAAATATTGTGCGTACCAAAGTCTATGTACTCACACAATATGTATTATTGTTTATGATCCACTATTTTCATGGCATTTTTCTTTGCAGGAAAAGATGACAAACCAACCTTTTCAGTTCTAAAATCTTTCTGATTAGAATTTGATTCTTTTGCAACAGAAGTACAGTCCCGGTAGATGAGATGCATAATAATAACCAACACTATGTGCCAGGGGCTGTTCTAGATGCATATAAAGTCTGACAATTAAAGTTCATGAACTCATCCTTAAAAAAGTGCTCTATATACCTCATTGTTCAATGGTCACCAATGTATAGGTCACCTTCAAAGTACTCTCCTTGGGAAGCTATGCACTGACACCAGTGCTTTGTCCACCCATCAAAACAATTTTGGAACTCATTTTCTGCAATGACCATCAGAACTGTGTTGTTGTATAACACAGAAAAACACACAACAAAAATGAACTTCACTCAATAGGACATGCCACATGTTGACATCAACACAGCTGTGAGACACTGATATACTAAGGTTGTGAAACCTTACTGAGTTATCTGTACAGTGCTGCCAATGAAGGCACGTGGTGGCACGTTCATGAACTTAATTGTCAGACTTTGTATACTTATACCTCATCCTATCCCAATAACCGTATGGACAATTATTATTGTCCCCATTTCAGAGATTAAAAGTCTTAGGCACAGAGGAGTTTAGTCACTTACTAGAGGTTACAGAGCTGTGAGTGTCTGGGAGGTGTGGCCTCAGTGCACACATCCCTGCTCACCTGTTCTTGCTGCTGAGGTTCTTTGTTTTCTTAATAAGACCATTGTCTACCTGACCATTTGTCACCTTAAAATCAGGCTGGTCTTGAAAATTTCCCATAAGTTCCTTTTCTGATTAGTGTTCCTTTAATGGGATGATGAGTGAACTTAACTTCTGGTTCAAGTTGCTCTGGAAACCCACTCCCAACCACAGAACCATCATAGGACCCTCCAGCTCTAGGGATATCTTCCAGGCCAAGGACTTCTAAATGAGCAACCCTCTAAAGGAAAGTGTATGAGAAATCAAGAATTTGAAGACCTTTCTGGTTTTCTCTTAAAATATTGACAAGTTAACACTTAAGAAGATGAAACAGCCTCTTTGATCCAGAGGATAAAAGATAGGCTCCTCATGCTGCTTTTGGCTTATTATGGGAACACATGACACTTTCTCTATAGTCTTATTTGTCTCTTGTCACAAGTATAAGCCTCGTTTCATAATATTGCCTGGATGTTGAAGAATTAGATCTGGATTTTAGCATTTAACTTATTCCTTCCCTCCAGATCACATGGAATTTATTTTTCCTTTTATGGGTTGCCAAAAGTAAAATAATAATCTCAAATACCTGTCACTTCAGCAAAAGGAGATTTATATTACTTTTAAACAAGGGATACTATTATAAAAGGAATTGTACACACACACTATATATGCATAAGTGCACACACATAATCACATCAGCAAACCTAACGCCCCATCTGGAGATCCCCAGTGCAAGTCTGTGCCCCCCCCATCCATTGATTTCATGCATTTTGTCCACCATCTGTCATCTGTGTCCCAAAAGCCACCAAAGCCTCAGGTGCTCTAATGGTGTGACAACATCTGGACCTCTAACACTTTTATGGATTTCTGCAAAATTGGAAAGTTGACATATCCCCCCAAATTGCTACTAATCACATATTCATGAGTCTGTCCAAGCCAATGTGGTAATTGATCCTACAATTCCTAGCAAAGGGGGTGAGGCAATGGTGGGAACAAAGGCAATGAAGCCAATGATTCAATAGACACCAGGTAAGTGTCTGGACCAATATGGAAGGGGAAGACATTAATAAACAAGGAATTGAAAATCAACAACAATGACAACAACAAAAAACACAGCCTTATTCTTTTGCTGCCTATTTCTCCATTGCCTAATCCCTTTACTGGAAAAAGAAGCTGAGATGCTCCATCCCAGCACTCAGGGGGGCAGGTGCCAATCCTCTGGACATGTGAGTCCTGAGGGCTTCAAACAGCCTTGCAGCTTACCCAGCACCATGCCTAGCGCTGTGCTTGGTATGCAATAGCCTCCCAATAATTATTTGAAGAACCAAAATAATAGTTGAGTGCTAGAATTATCCCCAAGGTAAAAGGAGTTACTGATTTAAATTAGAACTTGTATGGTGTGTGTGGCTACAAATGTTGGTCACCTTCCAATGCCAGCTTCAACTTCCTCATTGTTAAAAGGCCACCCACATGCCCCTAGAGAAAGGGCATGTCAGAGTTCCTTATTCCCACCTATCTGATCAACATGTCATCAATACAGTGTGACATTGGTTTTGATTTATTGTCTAGGCTGAGGTGGGGGGACAGTTTCAGGGGCTTCCACACGAGTCTTTCCTACCTTAATAGTTCTCACTTTACATGTCTAGAGACCCATAGATATGTGACTACTGAGAATGTCCATGCCGGTGACATATTCACAAATGGGAAAATGACCCCCAAGTAGGTCTGGGAACCTGGGCCAGGGAATCATTTATTACATAGTTCCCCTATGCCCATAATCATTAGAGGCCTTTGGGGAGGCCTTTGGGCATGAACCTTAACGTCATATCCAATACCATTAGAAACAAGTGGGTACTCCTCTTCCCCACTATATGGTGGTCTGAATAAATGGCAAAGTGACCTCTTTGCACATCTGCTATGATACTATAGGCATTTCCCCATAGGGACCTGGTCTTTCCTTCAATTGATGGCTTCTGGGTCTGAGAACTGGCTGAGGTCTGGAAGCTGAGTAGGGGTCATGTCTTCCATTTGGGCTAGCTGACCTCACGCTTCAGCTCATCTGTCCTGGTATTCTTGAAGGTCAATATACTATATATCTATATCTCAGTGTTTTTCAACCTCTTTTATCTCATAGCACACTTGACCCTACAGTTAAACTTCCACGGGGCACTTAAATTATGTTGATAAAAAAAAAAAAAGGTTAAAAAAAGAATATAATTACTGTGCTTTGAACTTCTTTCAAAAATAATCTAATTAACGATCTCACGGCACGGCACACCAGTTGAAAATCAGTGATGTGCTATAGTGTATTGATCTTGTGTGCAAACCATACACACACACACATACACACTCTCATTGAGCACCCTGGCTGGCTACCCATCTCGTGCCCCTAGGAATACCATTTTCTTTTGCTGTCTCCATAAATCATTGCAGCACTGGACTCCCTGGACAACTTTTCAACCCCTCTGCTTGTTCAGGTCACTTGCTTCTGATGGTTAAGCTCTGCTTACCTTAAACCACCCCTGTTTAAGGATCCTTTATCCTTATTTCTACTGGAGACCCTGGGTCTGTAATAGCATCTCTTCTCCTTGGCTCTGGTGTACAGAGGACAGCTTGCACTGAGCTCCTCAACAGTGTTGGAGCTCCCTAAAAGTCACTCCTTGTTGCCTCGGTACATGAGTCTTTTCCAGGACATGCCAAGGATCAGGTCAGGTCAAGCAGATCCAGATAGCATGCCCAGGACTCTGTGTCCTCCTCCACACTCTGCCCTGGGAACAGAATGCCCAAGACACTGGGTCCTCCTCCACACTCTGCCCTGGGAACTGCGTGCCTAGGACTCTGGGTCCTCCTCTACACTCTTCCCTGGGAACTTCTGGGATCTGTGCTTGTTTATGGAGTGGCCATCACTTCTTCCAAGCCCCCAACTTTCATACTAGAACTGGCCCCAAGGAAACACAGAAAAGGTTTTTCAACAGTTTAGAAGATTTCAGAATCAAAGAAACTCATGCAAATTTTAAAAAGTCAGTTATGAACTCCAAAAAAAAAAAAAAAACAAAGCTTACATGGAAGGTTAGGCTGACCCATATGAAACCACCATCTTCAGAGGTCAAAATAGGTGGCTATTAACCACATCAAACAGTTCAACCTGACATCAGCACAGGATGATACTGCTTGGCTTACTGTGAATCAGCCTTTGCTGATTTAAACTTTTGAAAACTTTAACAAAAACATCATAATGTTGATATTATACAAAAATTGTGTTTTAACCCCATGAGGCATGAAACAGAGAAAAATCCTTAGCTATCAGGATAGAAAGTCATAAGAGTACATATCTAATATGCACCAATCAGTGCATAGCAGAGATCGGAGGATTTGATATTTTATTTTATTTTATTTTATTTTATGACAGAGTCTCACTTTGTTGCCCTTGGTAGAGTGCCATGATACCATAGTTCACAGCAACCTCAAACTCTTGGGCTCAAACAATTCTCTGTCTCAGCCTCCCAAGAGCTGGAACTAGAGGCGCCCACCACAAAGCCCAGATATTTTTAGAAACGAGGTCCCACTCTGGCTCAAACTGGTCTCCAACTCCTGAGCTCAGGCAATCCACCCACCTCAGCCTCCCAGAGTACTAGGATTATAGGTGTGAGCCACCAGGCCCGGCCTACTCAACATTTTAATACTGTTTGACTTTGTATGTGCTTGTATTGCTGTAACGAAAGTGAACTTTTTTTTTTTTTTTTTTAGAAAAGACCAGTTCATGGTGGGTCTAGAACAAACACATCAATATCTCCTAGCACAGGGCAGAAGAGGGTATGTCCCATAAACCATGGATCTTGTGCTGGGAAATTCCAGGGAGGGCAAAGGCCTTGTAGCACATTTTACATCCACTCCCTGTTAAAGCTTAGCAACTAGCTGGTAACACATTTGTCTTTATTGGATTGGAAGAGTTCCCTAACCAATTGAAAGGTTCTTATTAGACCAACATCCCACAGCAGAGGCTAAGGGATGCTCAACTTTCTGTCTCTAATTAAAAGACACTTTCAACCTGCAGGGGGAGATCGCTTGCTATGGTTCTGAAGATTGGGGAAAAGTTCATAAATAATGTTTTTCCTTGAAATAATTCATTCAACATCTCTCCAAAGAGGCAGCCTGTTTTGGAATCTATCTCCCTGTACAGGAAACTCACTTTCTGTTATTTCTGGTGTAGGGCAGGTTGAGGGCACATAGGTTCCCTTTGGGGTGGCTGGGAGGTGAGGTAGAAGCATGTTGACCCAGATCATTGTGCAACCATTGGCGCCAGCCTACGTGGTCAGCTTCCTGCCCCTGACCACACTACAGACAGTCTTGCCCATTAGGTCCTGACTATTCCCATGCTCTTTTCCTGCTTGAAATGCCCTTTCCTGCCTCTTTATCTCATTATTTCTGCTTCCTCAATAGGTTTTGTAGCACAGGGATTTAAGGCTTTAGATTCAGGCAGATCCGACTTGAACCTTCCCTTTCTTTGCTCTGGTAAATGAAACAGAAGCTCAACTTCGTCATCAGGTGGGTATATTGATTAACATATGGGCCACATCCAGGAAGTGCTCAACACATGGCAGCTTCTTCTAATCAAATCTTTCTTTTCTCTTCCTTCCTTCCTCTCTCTCTCTCTCTCTTTTTCTTTATTTCCTCTTCTTTCATTTTTTAGGTAGGGTTTCATTCTGTCACCCAGGCTAAACTGCAGTGGCATCCATCATCACAGCTCACTGCAACCTCAAACTTCTGGGCTCCAGTGAGCCTCCTGCCTCAGTCTCCTAAGTAGCTGGGACTACAGGCATGTGCCACCACCCCTGGCTAATTTTCTGTATTTCGTAGAGACCAGGTCTCACCATGTGCTCAGGCTAGTCTCAAACTCCAAGCCTTAAGCAATCCTCCCACCTCAGCCTCCCAAAGTGCTAAATGCTAGGGTTACAACCACTGCACCCAGCTTCACATCTTTTTCTTATAGAGAGTCTTGAAGGTGGAAAAGAACCTTGGAGAACTATCCTTCCTTTTATAGATCAAGGAAGGGATTGAGGCCTGGAAGCCTTGAATGATTTACTCAGCACAACAGGCCCTAGACCCCAGGTCTGACAGCAGCCAGTGTGCAGTGGCCTCACAAGGCAGGGCTGCCTCCTCTTGGTGACAAAGTCTCTATCCCCTTCATCTCTCAGTAACATTCTGCCTCTGCAATCTGAGCATCATGACGACACCACTCTGTGAGCACCTGAGTTTTCACATTGATATCCACACACATCTTCCCTATGGATCCAAAGTTCCTTAGAATCACGTGCATGCCAGATGGACTTTTGGATCCATTTGCTGTGCCTAGGACAAACTCTTAGAAAAAAATCAACATGTCCTCTCAATTTCTGAGAAAGTAAATCTGTGAAACCACTCCCAGAACGGAATCTGGTTTCTCCATTTCCTGGTTTCTGGACCAATAAAAGGTCTAGCACACTGACTTCTGTCATAACATGCACAGTTTTGAAAGGTCCCTGCTCATTCAACACATTGAAATGAACAGTATGGGGCTAGCACCCTTCACTGAACCCATCCTGGGTGGTTCTCTTGTGCTGTTGGTATTTGCATTGCACAGAAGATGCTTTCACCACCGTGGTCCACGTGTCTCTCATCTGGCAACCTCAGTATTGCTGATAATAGCCAATCTTGCAGAGCTCCATTTTTAGAAACATTACTAAAAGCCAGTGTGATTTGCATGAAACTTTCTGCACAGTACTTTTGTGTCCTCAGCTTCAGTGAAAAGAAGGAAGTTTAGGAAAACCACATTTCCATCATTGCTCAGGGAGACAGCACAAGAAAAGTAAAGGCCCAGAGGAAGACTGTGCCAAACACACACGGGGCTCAGGAACAGAAGACTCAGCTGAGTAGTCGCTGACAGCAACCTGGTCAATCTCCCTAAAACCTTACTTGGACAACACATGATTTTATCTACCGGTCTGGAGCTATTTATCCAGTGGTAAATAATTTAAAGACAGTGTTATGATTTCTACATAGCGATTTTTCAGGTGAAGTAAACGATTATCATGTTGGTTATCTTTCTAAAACTATCCCCTCAGCAAACTGCAGTCCTTCACTTCTTTGTATTCAGAGGGTGCAAAAAAAAAAAAAAGTATACATATTTTAAGCAAGGAAAAAACTATTAAAATTACAATTTTAATACTTGATATCCACAATAACAAAAGATGAATACAAGCCATGTTTGACTTCTGCAATTACAAAAGAGGCTCAGAGTGGTTACCATCCATGCCCAGACACTTCGGATTACAGCAAACTACTGCTTGTGCCAGGCCTCCCAGACCCTCCCTTGTGCACACCACATGCGGCACCGTGCACCTGAACTTATCACGAAGGCGTGCAATTGTTAGGTTTGTTGGAGGTTCTGTTGCATACTCACACCTCCATTGTCATCACACGTCCTTCCACAACATTCTCAAACTTCAAATACCACTTCAAGAGGGCCTTGTGCTCCTCAGACATCCACCATGCTTCTGCCATTTTCTTTGACTGTCCTGCCTGTCACATGGTGATGATAGCACTCATTTGATTAATGCCATCTTTTGAGTGAATGTCATACTATATGTTACTACTACAATTCAATTCAACTTTGAAAAGTAATGCATAGATAACATCTCTTAGCATATGTATACATTTTTAGCCACCCTGGTGTATAACGATAAGTTGTAGAGTGCTTTAATACATGGACTTTGGTCACACAAGCCTGCATTCAACTATTGGCTCCAATACTTACTACTCGAGGACCCCAGGACAGTTTTTTAGTCTCTGAAAGACTCAGATAGTTCATATGTAAAATGGGAATAGCAGTATGACTTATTTCAGAGGACTGTGAGGATTATGGAGATGGTGGAGGACATAGCACGGCCTTCGCCACATAGTGACTGCACAATAAATACCACACGTCATGCTGCTGAAGAGGAAGAGAATGAAAACAGGGATGGGCTTAACATACACAGAGGATGATACCAATCGACCTAGAGTACGGCCTGTGCTCCAAGATGGACTTCTAGCTATGATGGTGGTGATGGCGGTTGCCAATGAGTTATCCTCTCCTTTCCTACCTAGTACCGACCCTTGTTCTTGTCTATAAGAGAATCACTAGCAGCAGTTAGAGAAAGTCAAAATGTTACAGCAGTCCATTTGGACTACTATAACAAAATGCCATAAATTGAGTGACTTATGAGCAAGAGAAGCTTATTTCACACAGTTCTAGAGACTAGCATTTCCAAGGTCAAGGAGTCCGTAAATTCAGTGTTTGCGGAGGGCCAGACACTGCATACATAATGCCTTCTTACAGAATCTTCACATGGTGCAAGGGGTGAGAGGTCTCACTCAGGCCTCTTTTGGAAGGGCACTAATTCAATTTATGAGGACTTTGCCTCCATGACCTAATTATTTGCCCAGAACTCCATCTCATAACACTGTCACATTGGCAGGGGGGCTGAGATTTTAACATATAAATGTGGTGAGGGGAACACAAAAATTCAGCCCATCACAAAGTAGCATGCTGTCATACAAAATTGCCATTCATTTCTTTTAAATCCCTGATATTTTGCTCACTTCAAAAGCAGCTTCACCATGGTAGACTGCTAGACTGATGGATAAACCATTGGTAATAAGTTTACGCATACGTCAGCTTCAGGCTTTATACAGTGACACGTATCATTGAAGAATAATTTAGCAACAAAAACACTGAACCACAAAAAAATGTCTGTTACCTTTGACCCCTGCCTATAAATTAATCTTAAAGAAATAACCACATAGAAATAGTTGATGGAAAATAATATACAAACCTATTTCCAGCAGAAGTATTTATAATCATGAAGAAATGTAACCAACATAAAAATCCAAGAATCGAAGGAGGGTAAGTAAAGTATGGAATGTGATTTGATGAAATTGTATGCAACCATTGAAAATGAAATTTGGAAAACAACTTCCCCAGGAACAAGCCAAGGATGTCTTCTATCACCACTCCTTTTCAACTTCACCCTGAAAGACCTTGCTAATGCAATAAGAAAAGAAAAGGAAATAAAGAGTGTACCTATTAGGCAGGAAGAAATAAGCCTGTCTTTATTTGCAGATAAAATATTTATGTAGGCTCAGTGCCTGTGGCTCAACGGGCTAAGGCGCCAGCCACGTACACCTGAGCTGGCAGGTTCCAATCCAGCCCTGGCCCGCCAAACAATGACGGCTGCAACCAAAAAATGGTCGGGCATTGTGGCGGATGCCTGTAGTACCAGCTACTTGGGAGGCAGAGACAGGAGACTCGCTTGAGCCCAGGAATTGGAGGTTGCTGTGAGCTGTGATGCCACAGCACTCTATCCAGGGTGACAGCTTGAGGCTCTGTCTCAAAAAAATAAATAAATAAATAAAATAAAATATTTATGTAAAAGATCCAAAAGAAAAGCTCCTAGAGCTAATAAACAACCTTGCTAATAGCAAGGTTGCAGGCAACAAGCTTATTATACAAATGTGACTCTCCTTCCCATGCACCAACAATTTGAAATTAAAAACACAATACCATTTACACTAGCATCAAAAAATAAAACAGGTATAAATTAAACAAAAATATGTACACAACCTATATGAGGAAAAGTACAAAACTTCGTGATTATAAATATTAAATGCTTCTGGAAATATTAATAGTTGATAAGCTAGACTTCTTTAAAATTAAAAATGTCTGTTTTATGAAAGACAGTGTCAAGAGAATGAGAAGACAAGCCACAGACATTTGCAAAACACCAACCTGGAAAAGGACTATTATCAAAATATACAAAAAAAACTTTTGACCTGATTTAAAAACGGGCAAAACATTATAAACAGACACCTCACCCAAGAGGATAGACAGATGGCAAGTCAGTAGTCTGTATGAAAAGATGCTCAACATCATATGTCATTGGAAGATTGCAAATTAGAACCCAAACAAGCTACCACTACGCTCCTATTAGGATAGAGAAAATCTGAAATACTGATCACACCATATACTGGTGAGGGTCTGGAGCAGCAGGAACTTTCATTCCTTACTGGTGGAATTGTGAAAAGATACAGAGACTTTGGAAGAGAAGTTTGGCAGTTTCTTATGAATCAAAACATACTCTTACCATACAATTGAACAATTGAACTCCTTCCTATTTACCCAAATGAACTGAAACCTATATCCACACAAAAACCTGTACATGAATATTTATTGCAGTTGTTTTCATAATTGCTAAAACTTCAGAAAGTGAATGGGTAAATAATTGGTGGTACATCCGGACACCAGAATATTATTCCATGAGAGACATGGAGGAAGTTCAAATGCATATGACTAAGGAAAAGATGCCAATCCGAAAAACCTCCACATAAACCCATGTGTGGTCCACTGATTTCTGACAAAGTTGTGAAGACAATCCAGTGGGGGGAAAATAGCCTTTTTAACAAATAGTTCTGAGACAACTGATAATCCCCATGCAGAATGAAATCAAGAAGTTTCCTCATACCTTGCATAAAAATGAACTCAAGACCTAGGTGTAAGAGCTAAAACTTATAAAACTCTTAGAAGAAAACATAGCAGTCAGTCTTTATGACCTTGTGTTAGGCAATGGTTTCTAAAATATGACACTGTGGTGGTAAAGAGAAACTTCCCCTTCCCCTGAAAGTTCACCGAAAGATCAACTCAAAATAAAGGCAGATGAATAAGAGGAAGAGGTTTATTTACCATGCACGTGAGGAGAAGCACACAGTGATTGCCCAATATCCCAATGGGTATATATATTTATACCCTCCTTTTAGAGGGGAGAGGGAGCCAAGGAATACAGGTAATTCTGTTTAGGGGCAATAAATGGTTGCAAGGGAGGATGAATGGGTGGGAGAAATAGATTGGCTTATAAAAGGTACTCTTTGCAAATTAAACTAATCTTAAGAGACAGGTGTTGGGCAGCGCCTGTGGCTCAGCGAGTAGAGGGCCGGCCCCATATACCGAGGATGGCGGGTTCAAACCTGGCCCCACTGACCTGCAAAAAAAAAAAAGAGAGAGACAGGTGCTACATTTAAAATGATTTGGGAAGGTTTAGTTGTTTTTTTTTTTTTGAGACTTTGTCTCCTGGCGTACAGTGCCATGGTATCATAGCTCACAGCAACCTCAAACTCTTGGGCTCAAGCTGTCCTCTTGCCTCAGCCTCCCAAGTAGCTGGGACTACAGGGACTTCACAATCCCCAGCTATTCTTTTTAGTAGAGACAGGATCTTGCTCTTGCTTTGGCTGATTTTGAACTCATGAGCTCAAAATTAGAAACTTTGGTGCCTTAAAGGACACCACAAAGAAAGTATTAAGAGAACCCAGAGAATGGGAGAAAATACTTACTAATTTTATATCTGTTAAGGGACTCTTACCTAGAATACATAAAGAACTCTCACAACTCATTTATAAAATGACAACAGCCCAATGGACAAAGGATCTATCTAAACAGACATTTTTACAAAGAAAACAAACAAATTGCCAAAAAGCACGTGAAAAGATGCTCAATGTCATTAGTCACCAGGAAAACGCAAATCAAACCTCAGTGAGGTACCACTTCACACACAGGTTGGCTATCATCAAAAAGACAGATAGTAACAAGTGTTGAATAAGAAGTGGTAAAAATGGGCTCAGTGCCCATGGCTCAGCGGCTAAGGCACTGGCCTCATACACTGGGGCTGGTGGGTTTGAACCCCGCTCAAGCCTCCTAAACAATAATGACAACTGCAACAAAAAAAATAGCTGGGCATTGTGGCAGGCACCTGTAGTCCCAGCTACTTGGGAGGCTGAGGCAGGAGAATCACTTAAGCTCAAGAGTTGGAGGTTGCTGTGAGCTGTGATACCACAGCACTCCACCCCAGGCTACATAATGAGACTCTGTCTCAAAACAAACAAAAAAACAAAGAAGGGGTGAAAATGGAACCCTCATATGTTGCAAAGAGGAATGAAATGGTGCTGGAAAACCATCTGGTAATTTGTCAAAAGGTTAAACATAGAGATATCTTAGGACCAAGAAATTCTCTACGAGATATGTACCCAAGAGAAATGAAAACACGTGTGCATACAAAAATTAACACACAAACGTTCAGAACAATGTTATTCACAATAAACTCCCCAAAGTGCATACAATCCAAATCTCCATCAACTGACAAATGGATAGTAAAAAGTCGTCTATCCACAGTGGACTATGTTGATGAAAAAGAAGACATATTCTGTAAAATAATTTAAAGAGGTTTATACTGAGCCAAATTTGCGGACCATGACCTGCAGCCACACCCAGGAAGCCTTGAGCAAGTGGACTCTTAATGGTGGGGTTACAGTTTTTTTATACATTTTAGGGAAACAAGAATTACAGGTAAAGTCACAAATCAACACATAGAAGCTATACATTGTATTTCGTATTTTGTGTTGTCATGTTAATTTTAATTCCCTGTTAATGGTATACAACGGATATTTGTATGTTGAACTTAAAAAAATAATAGAATAATGGTAAACATTAAAAAAACATTAAAAAAAAAAGAATTTGGGCAGTGCCGGCCCCATATGCCGAGGGTGGCAGATTCAAACCCAGCCCCAGCCGAACTGCAACAAAAAAATAGCTGGGGCTGAGGCAAGAGAATCGCCTAAGCCCAGGAGTTGGAGGTTGCTGTGAACTGTGTGATGCCACGGCACTCTACCGAGGGCGATAAAGTGAAACTCTGTCTCTACAAAAAAAAAAAAAAAAAAAAATAGAATTTATACATTGGTTTGGCCCCAAAAGCTAAGACATTAAAGCTGGGGTCCAGAGGTTATTCTTTGGTTGATAATTGGCTAAAAGAGTTAGGCTCCTTCAAATAGACCAGGAATGAGCAGAAAGGAGTGCTGAGTTAAGATAAGGGTCTGTTAATCAGAGACAAACCACAGGACACGTGCCCAGACACAAGTGGTCTGGTGTGTGGATTGAGGACCTGCTGGCAGGTCTTGCAGAGCCTTAGGCCTCTTTTTTTTTTTCTTTTTGAGACAGAGCCTCAAGCTGTCACCCTGGATAGAGTGCTGTGGCATCACAGCTCACAGCAACCTCCAATTCCTGGGCTCAAGTGAATCTCCTGCCTCCGCCTCCCAAGTAGCTGGGACTACAGGCACCTGCCACAACGCCCTGCCATTTTTTGGTTGCAGCCATCATTGTTGTTTGGTGGGCCTGGGCTGGATTCGAACCCACCAGCTCAGGTGTACGGCTGGTGCCCTAGCCCGTTGAGCCACAGGCGCCGAGCCAGCCTTAGGCCTCTTAATAAGTCACAAAGGACATTTCTAAGATGGGGGAGGGACACGAAGAGGCCTGTCTGATCTCCCTTCTCATGGCTAGCAACTCAGTTTTAAAGGATCCCCTTGGCCAAGATGGGGTCCAGTCAGCCGCTGGGGGCAGGGGAGTCTTAAGATTTTATTATAGTTCACAATTATCATTCAACAATTTAAAAAAATGAAATATTGATACATGCTACCACATGGATGAGCCTTAAAAAAACATGCTAAATAAAAGGAGCCAGACACAAAAGGCCACATATTACATGATTTCATTTGTATGAAATGTCCAGAATAAATAAATCCATAGAGATGGAAAGTAGATTAGCAAAGGGAATTGGAGGGAAAAGGGGGAAATGACTGTGATTGCACATGGCTTTCTTTTGGAGTGATGAGTGGTTTAAAATTAATTGTGGTGATGGTTGTGTCAACAGAAAAGACCCCAAAATGTGTAGACTAATTTGAAGAGTTCATTCTGACCCAAGTATGAGTGACTATGGCCCAGAGACACAGCCAGGGAGCCTTGAGCAAGTAGTGGTCTCACCAGGGTTGGGTTATAGTTTGGTTTTATATGACTGGTACACTTCCAGAGACAAGAATGAATTGCACATAAAGTCGTTAAGTCAATACACAGCAGGCTTACGTTAGTTTGGCTCAGAAAGGGGAGAATCTCAAAGTGCGGGCTTACAGTTTATATGTGGATTCTTTAATTTATAATTGGTTAGAGAAACAAAGCTTTGTCTAAAGGCTTGGAATGTTTTGAGTTCAGATGAGGAAGTCTGCTGATCAGAGACAAGTCACCTGACATATATTCAAAATGCTGGGTAAATTGAGTACCTGCAGGTGTGTTTCAAACTTTGTCTCATATAGCCTTATTCCTGCTGAGTTAAAAAGGATTCTCCAAGAAGAAAGGGGGACATGGCTCAGCACCTGTAGCTCAGCGTTTAGGGCGCCAGCCATGTACACCAGAGCTGGCGAGTTCGAACCCAGCCCGGGCCTGCCAAACAACAATGACAACTACAGCCAAAAAACAGCCAGCATTGTGGCAGATGCCTGCAATCCCAGCCACTTGGGAGGCTGAGGCAAGAGAATCGCTTAAGCCCAAGAGATTGAGGTTGCTGTGAGCTGTGATGCCACACCACTCTACTGAGGGTGACACAGTGAGACTCTGTTTATGAAAAAAAGAAAAAAGAGAGGGTGACATGATGAGGCAAGTCTGACCTCCCTTCTCATGACCAGCAATTCAGCTTTAGCGTACTTCTGGGGATCCTTTGGCCAAGAGAGGGTCCATTCAGTCAGCAGTGAAAGATAGGAGGGGCAGCTTAAGATTTTACTTTAGTAAGCTGGATGTGGTGGCTGAGGCCTGTAATCCTAGCATGCCGGGATGCCAAGGCCAGTAGACTGCTTCAGGTCAGGAGTTTAAGACTAGCCTGAGCAAGAGTGAGACCCCGTCTCTAATGAAAAAAAAAAAAATTAGCCAGGCGTTATGGCAGGTACCTGTAGTCTCAGCTACTTAGGAGGCTGAGGCAAGAGGATTACTAGCACTCCGGTGTTTGAGGTTGCTGTGAGCTGTGACACCAAGGTACTCTTCCAGGGTGACAGTGTGAGACTCTGTCTCAAAAACAAAAAGAAAAGATTTTGCTTTTGTTCATGAATCTCAGGACACCCTCCGAAAATTCATTATGCTAAAAGGGAGAACTGAGCCTGAGAACTGGATCACGTGGCACTGTCATCCTCGTTTTATTAAGAAATAAAATGGAAGAGATAAGATCACTCTTCCACACACCCTGAGAAGATTCACAACGTTGCCAACTTCCCCATCCTCCTTTTCGGAACATTCACCTTATCTGATGTAGATTTACTGGGCACCAAACACAAACTCGCAAGAGTACCAGCAATCGCTCACCTCCTTGGCCCCTCCCTTTCTCCTGAACACCCCCTTTTTCCTTTAAATGTAAAAGGAGAGCCCAGTCCACAGCAGACACTTCGTAGGCTATTCTTTTTCGGGAGCATGTCCTTAAAATTTTGGCTTCATACTTCTCCATTGAGTGTGACTCTCTCACCTTCTATCACTTATTATTTAAGTTAACAATTCTAAAACCATTGAACTGTACACTTTAAATACATGAATGGTATAGTACATGCATTATATCTCAACATAGCTGTCATTAAACATATGGAATGGCATTATTTGAAAAACATAAAATTACACCGATACAGCACTGTAAAAATTTGACAAGGCATGTGATACAGATAAAGGATGGAAAACATGGTGAAATCCAAGCTCTTTATATCACTCAGGGACAAGATGAGTATAGTACCTTTTAATATGTTGCACAGGCCTTTTTTTGTTTTTAAATAAATGCTTTTTTAAACATTACATCATCAAGGAATTTGGGAAGAAGGAATAGCATTTTCTTACTCTATTTTCATTTTTCCTATGAAAATTGTAAGAATTGGGGAGGTGAGAAGAGGGTCACTGCTATCTTATGTCCTGATTTATTTCTTGGGATCCATAATCTACACTGGGTATCTAATTGTCTGACCTTTACCAGATATGCTGGCCAGCCTGCCTCCTGCCTTTTCTTCCCTTCCCTTCCCTTTCCTCTTCCTTTTTTTCCTTTCTTTCCTTTTCTTCTTTCCCTCCCTCCCTCCCTTCCTTCCTTCCTCTGTCAATTCTTCTTTCATTGCTTCCCTCCTGACTGCTTTCCCTCAATAAGCAACTCCTCAGCCCCTGCCACCCAGGCAGGCCTTTTGCTATGTCCTGGCCTTTAAA
Organism: Perodicticus potto; assembly: GCA_963574655.1. Taxonomy (NCBI): domain Eukaryota; kingdom Metazoa; phylum Chordata; class Mammalia; order Primates; family Lorisidae; genus Perodicticus; species Perodicticus potto. The sequence continues at coordinate 45,408 of CAUYRH010035816.1, forward strand.
ATGAAGTGGGCACACCTCAGACACACCACTAACCCACAGCCTCACACTGTAGTCATGCAGGACAGCATACTCACAGCTTCTCTGCTTCTGATCCTGCCACTGTCCCATCCTGAAGTACCCTTCTCTCCCCTCATCAGCCTACCAAAGCCTGTTCACCTTTCAAGGCAGGGCTTAAAAACCACCACTTCCATGAAGTCTTCCTGATTTCCTGACCAAATTTATTCTTTAAAGCTGCTATTCTCCTTAGTAAATTTGCTTGCAGCTCTATCATAGCACTCATTTAATTCTGTTTAGTGTCATTCTCTGTGCAGATGTCTTTGACTCTTATTAGATAATTTCCTTGAAAACCAAGAGATCATTTTATTTGTTTTTTATTTCCCAGACCCTATCATAAAGCCAGGCCCTCAAAGTGTTTATTAGTCCTGCTGTTTAATGTTTTGCATGATTATTAAATAAGCCCAAGGTCAGAATATTTACACATGAGCTGTGCTTACTTTTGTAGGTTTAAAAACTTTTTTTAGATTTGCTTTTACTTTTTACTTCACGTATAATTAATTGTACATATGTATCGGGTACGTGGAGATATTTTGACACATACACGTTGTAGTTTATCAGATTAGGGTAATTAGCATATTCATCATCTCAAGCATTAGTCAGCATTTTGTGTTGGGAACATTTAATATCCTCCTTAAAGTTCTTTAAAACTATATAAATGTTACTGTTATTGATAGCTGTCCTGCAGGGCTGTAGAACACTAGAACTTAGGGATATGATAATTAAAATTCAAAAAGGGAATTCCAATTTTCAAAATTGGTACATGAGAAAAAAAATTATTTCGTTTAGCTCAGTAAACAATTGACATAGAAGTGTTTGAGAAATTTGGGGCTGTTATTTAAATAATGACCATAAAAAAACAATCAAAGATATATGCAAACACCCTCCGTTATTAATTCCAGGATTTCTGTCTGGAATTGTAATGTGTACGTCACCAAGTATCACATTCTATTTTAAACATTATTACTAATTTGCTCTGACTTCACTAGAAAAACGAGAAAAGAAGATTTTTATTTGGTTTTGGGGCAAGGTTGGCGAGGAAGTGTCTCTCCCTGGACGGTGCGGCCTGAGCGCCCCTAATCCTGACCACACTGCCACCTCCTGTTTGGAAGGAAAACTGCAGATATTCTGGCCCTGAGCTAGGGCTGCTTGTGGGACGGGCCTGTCTCCAACAGAGGCGCCCAATAGCTCAAGACATGGCTGTGTAGCTGGGAGGGGAGTTGTAACAGTTAATCTTTACTGTGCTCATAGGTACCATTCTATACACTGACACACCAGCACTGAACACAACAGATCAAAAGTCCCGCTCCCATAAAGAGTCAATTCTAATGGGGAGACAGATAACGAATACAATAAATATGCAAATTGTGCATATGGGAGAAAGTACTGATTCCACAGAGCAAAACAAAACCAGAAAGGGGGAACAGGAGCATCAGGTTGGTGGAGACAGGTGTGCCCACAGAGGGGCAGCTAGGGAAAGGCCCTTGTAGGGGTGAGGGGAAACTCCCCTTCACCACCCCAGAAGGTTTGCTGAAAGATCAACTCACAATAAGGCAGATTAATAAGAGAAAGTGATTTAGTTACCATGCTCATGGAAAGAATCACAGAGCGATTACCAATACCAATTAAAAAAAAAATATATATATATATCCTAATCCATATATATATATATACACACACATATATAAATATATACACACATATAGATATATATGAATTAGGATATATATATATACACTATATATATAAAATAAAAAATATATATCCTAATCCATATATATACACATACATAAATATATACAAATATTTTTAATATATACAAATATATACAAATTTACAATTTGTATGATATATACAAATATATGCAAAATATATATACATTTTTAAATATATATTAAAATATATATATATCCTAATCCATATATATGTATAAAAATATATACACATATATATATGGATTAGGATATATATGTGTATATATATATACACTTTATCCAATATACTAATGAGGTCATTAGGATATATATATATATATGTATATACCTTAATTTTAGAGGGGAAGGGGAGATGAGGAATATAGGTAATTCTGTTTAGGGGTGATAAATGGTTGTTAAGGAGGATGAGTGGATAGCAGGTACAGATTGACTTGCAATAATTCTGTTTGCAAATGAAATTAGCCTAAGAGACAGGTAATATGTTTTAAATGATTTGGGCCAACTCTGGCTGCATTCTTGATCTTTCCCATAATATATTGAGATAACAGGAAGAGGAAAGGAAGTTGATTGTTCTTTTGGATAAGTCTAGCTTTGTTTTTTTTAACAAAGAGGGAAAACCGCTTCCAAGGGCCTGCTCATCTCTAAGAGCCTTTAATTCAAAATACACTTTATAAAAAGGAATTCCATTTGGGGGTGAAATTTCCTGAGCTCCATCACCCTGCCCACTGGTTGTATGTAGCACCCTCAGCAACCAACAAAGAGGCCTGTGCAACAAAGATTAGAGAAGACATTGGAGAAGTAACTAAGACAATCTTTGGTGCTTGTACAGTCAGATTCTGACATTTGGCTCTGAGTATGATGGAGGGTTTAGGCAGGTGGGCATGGTCTGGCTTGCATTCCAAAAGGTTCACTTTTCACATTATGCTAAAAACCAACACTGGAGATGATTGAGAGGGGATACAGGGAGATCTGTCCAGAGGCTACTGGGGGAACACAGGCAAGAAATAATCAGGGTGGCTCTGGCCAGAGTATAGCAGCCAGCTCTAGAGGAAGCCTGCCTGGGGGGAGAGTTGGTCCTCCTAGGTGGTTACAGATGCTCTGTGGTGCTAGCAGGGCTTGAGTGTTGTAGAAAGCACAGCATGGCGAGCTGTAAACAGGGGGCATTGGTACCCACCACCTTGGCCTAGAACTCACCTGGACGTGAGGCCTAGCTTCAGTTCTGTCTAGCCATGTTATCGAGACAAGTTACCCAGCCTCTCTAAGCCTCACTTTCTTCGTCTATTAAAAGGTATCACAGTTCATATCATCGTGGTGTCTTAACATAAATGCACATAAGGCAAAAGTACATCATTCATGGGGACAGTCTCCCTCTTCTAAGAGAGGCCAGTGGACCTGAACTGTGAGATTCAAATCTTCAGGCTGGCATGGATTCTGGAAATACCAGTTCAGAGATCTCCAGCTGCAGTTGTTTATGATAAAAGTCACCTCTAGAGGACGCAAGAGAATCACCTTGTTACAAAAAACTCAGCACTTGTCCATGAGGCTACATCAGAAGAACAAGGACAAGTGATTAAGGAGACGGAAAGAAACATTTATTACTTTGCCAGCAAGGGAGGAAAATGTCATACTATCATCTCAAAGTACCAAATTCCTAATTGTAAGCGGAAATACAGAGCTTTGAAAGAGAGAGCCCTCCGTTCTAGACTGTTGTCATTATGACAAAGCCATAATCTTCATCCAACTGGGAGGCCCACCCAGACTCCTGGCTTGGCACAGGACTTCCATCAGGACAGTTCAGCTTGGCCGTCTGCAGAACAAAGAACAAAAGATATTCCTCTGCCCCTCCTGTCCACCAATCATCACCTGAGGCAGGGATGCAGGTCTTGGGTCCCCAAAAAAAGAGCACGGGCGAGACAGAAAACATCTTTGCCATCTCCTCTGTTACAAACTCTTTTTACCTGAACTACAAATAAAAGTAATTAAGTATTTATTCTAAATTTTCTACACAAAATTTCTGTCCCTCAGAGTAGCCAAATTATTGACAAGGTTTTCCTTTCAGAAGTATTTTGACTAGTAAATGAAGAAAGAATGATACAGCAGCACCGTTTTGCAAATCCCTGGTGACTCAATGGATCTAATCCTGGTGACTTAACGCTGTCCGTGGCTGGAAAAATCACACAAACAGAGACAACCAGTCAATGTGGCTGGAGGGACCCCACTGCACCAGCAGAAATGTTCTTGCCAAAAGAAATCAAACCTGAATCTGATCAAGATCCTGGATCTAACAACTGATCTATTGAATACATGTGGGACAGAAAGACACGATAAACACCCATACAGCATACAATGAGGAAAGTCATGCTGGAGGAATTATGCAGGGCAGTAGTTCCTTCAACAATAAAAACACTGCAGGACAGGAGCGGGAGCAGGCCTGGAGGGAGAGGGAGCAGGTATAGGAAGAGAAGAGAGGAAGGAAGAAGGAAGAGGTAGAGAGAGAGAAAGACGGGAGAGGACCCTATAGGTTAAAGGAAACATAAGAGAATTTAGGGATGTTGCTTAAAGCATGATTCAAACCGTAAATTTTTAAATTTATAAGGAAATCAGGGAAATATTTGCACATTCAGGATATTTGCTGATTTGTGGGTTTTACAGTTATTTTTAAAATACCTAAGACTGGTATTAAGGTTGCTTTTTTTTTTTTTTTTTTTAATAGAGACAGAGTTTCACTTTATCGCCTTCTGTAGAGTGCCGTGGCATCACCCAACTCACAGCAACCTCCAACTCCTGGGCTTAGGTGATTCTCTTGCCTCAGCCTCCCAAGGAGCTGGGACTACAGGCGCAGGCCACAACGCCCGGCTAGTTTTTGTTGCAGTTTGGCCGGGGCGGGGTTTGAACCCACCACCCTCAGTATATGGGGCCGGTGCCCTGCCCACTGAGCCACAGGCGCCGCCCTTAAGGTTGCTTTTTAAAGGCTCTCCAGTTTTTAGACTTACATCCTGAAACAATTTCTGATGAATGAAAGATACAGAGTGGGCCAAATTGGCAGGAGACAAAATTGGCCTTGCAGCCCTGGTGTGTAGTGCTAAAAGTCAAGATGGTCATTACTTTAAAAGGGATATAGAAAAGAAAAAAGGGGGGGGATATAGAGGGGAAAAAGGCAAAAAGGGACCTCCGGGGTGCTGTGATATTATATGTCGTGATCTGTGTGCTGATTAAATAGAATTTTTAATTTGTGAAAATTCACAAGCTATACAACTATGATTTATGTACTCTTCCCTAGCTATATATTTTCATGTTCTTATTCAATAGAAACTTCACTTACAAAAGTTGGCCATGTAATAATACCTTCAAGCTGGGTAATGGATATATAAGAACATATAACACAGTTACCTCTATGTTCATTTGGGTTTTAGATTTCTGATAATAAAGTCTTTATAGGAAGTAGTATGGAAAATAAGGTGCGACTTGAACTTCGTCTTAAAAAAACAAACAGATATAAAAGCAAGTTTGTTTATCTGATATATAACATAATGTAGATTAAAAGTGTATCCACCCACTCATTCTTAGAATGAACAAAATAAATCCCAAGTAGATCTATAAATCCTTTGCTGCACTGTTCAATTTACACCATGAATCCATAAAATGAGCTACATTTTGCTCAACTAGAGTTCTTCCTCCATGGACCTTCCATAATCCTTTGATACTTGTAGTAAAATCACACTTTTTGAAACGGCATGATATTACCTCTGTTGAATTCTCCCTCCTTCTTTTCTTAACCTTGTCTGAGTCCGCCAGATCCTCATTTGGCTATGAGGTCACAGATCCCTCAAACAGAGAACACTTTCAACACTTCCATGAAATGCCACCTGTTTTGCAAGACTTGAAATTCACTTTGCTGTAATACACCCTGTGTCTGGGGTACACCTGCCACGCTTGTCACATCAGATAACAGGGGGAAAGGGTGACCAACGACATGTGTAGTTGGAGACAAGCCTGTTTCTTCATTTTTAGATAAAGAGCCTACACAAAACATAATATAAAATGTACTTTTAGAATGAAGAGTGCCGAGAAATGATGACTAATTTTACACGTGGTCAGTGCGTTAGTGAATGTTTTCACACGTGTTAGCTTGGGCTTCCTTCAACACATTGTCAGTTGCAGGGACTCAGATAATAAATACTCAAGATAACTAGGACTCCTATGTCTACAGGAAAAGAATCTACTCACTCAAAAGCATGAGCAAATGATAAATAATGTTCTGAAACTTTTCAAACAGTCGAAGGATGCGAGGCACATTACACATCCTCCCTTAAATAAACTAAGAAGTCCTGCCGAGTTCTACAGTGGCAAGAGTTTTTCTTTTTACCCTCAAGTCACAGCCATGTCTCTTCATCCAATATGCCTCCCTTTAGCTTCGCATCTGGTCCTCCCCAAAACAGATATATAGAGAGAAATTCAGCTTGGCCCCAGCTCCAATTCTAAAACTACATATGAGAGTTTGCCACCATGCCCCTACATGAATAGAAATGCACAGACAACTTGGTAAAGTTCTATGATTGTGGGATATCAGTGTCTCACAGTGTGTTCACGTCAACACGTGGCAGCGTATTGTTCAGTGATGCTCTTTATTGCTGCGTGTTTTTGTGTGCCATCACCGGAATGTTGGACCTGGAATTGGAGCAACAAATGAACATTAAATTTCTTGTTAAACTTGGCAAGAGTGGAAGTGAAATCAGGGACACGTTTATGGGGATAATGCCATGAAGAAAATGGCAGTATACAAATGGATTAAATGTTTTTTTCTGAGGAGAAAGAGTCACTGATGAAGAAAGGTTAGGATAGCTAGTAACGAGCAGAACTGATGAAAGCATTATGGAAATTCATCGAATTGTGTTTCAAAATTGTTGGCTGGCTGTAAGAAGCATAGCAGACCAAGTAAACATTGATCAAGAAACAGGAAAATCTTAACTGAAAATCTTGGCCAACTCACGGCTCTTGCATCACAATTGTGCACCAGCTCACACGACATTGTCTGTGAGGGAGGCTTTAGCCAGTAAACAAATAACTGTATTGAAACACCATCCCTACTTATCATATTTGGGCCCCAGTGACTTTTTTCCTTACCTAAAGATAAAGGAAATATCAAAAGGAAGACATTTTGATGACATTCAGGACATCATGGGTAATACAACCACAGCTTTGATAAATATTCTGGAAAAAGAGTTCCAAAATTTCTTTGAAGGTAGACTAGGCACTGATTTTGGTTTATAGCTTCCCAATCGGAATTCTTCGAAGGTGTCATTGTGATATTCAGCAAAGAGGAGTATAGCACTTTTTTCTACCATCAATTCGCGAACTCAATTGTCAGGCCTTATATTACACTCATTATAACACACAGTACATAAAAACCCCTGCAGCCACCAGTGCCATCATCCTTAAATGGGACTTCAGCAGACTGTATTTTCTTTTCTTTTTTTTTAAGTCTGTCCTTTGATAGACTAACTTCAGCATGCTCCTTCCAAATATGGAGAATCCACTCCTCACAAGAAACAGGTATAAACCTTTTTCTTCACTCTGTTACATATGAATAAAGGGAAAGAGAACTGAAATCTGTTTTAACAGGTTATCTCAGAGTGATGAAACCGTGAGAGGTTTTTCTTTTCTTCTTCTTGTTTACCTGAATAGTCTAAATGTTCTATAATATGAACATATATTTACATTTTATCTTTCTTAAGAGATTACCTTGACTATGAAAAGTTTGTAACAACACCTATGAAGCTGACTTCTTTCCTAAAACTTATATTTTATACAAAAAGAAGTACACTTTTTATCTAAAAGTGAAGAAGCGTACCATTGCATCATGCACATCAAAACTATTAATAAATGAGTATAATTGTGATGGATGTGTCACTGAGTTCAATGTAAGCATTTCACATTGTATATCGAGGCGATACCCTGAACCCCATAAATGCATCAATGTACAAAGTTATGATTTCATAAAAAACACTTAAAAATCAAAAAATAAATAAATAAAAGTGAAGAAGCATAAAAAGTTTTATTTTCATTTTGTTTTGTTTTTCTCTGTTAACCGTGTACATGCTCTATTGTTTAATTTTCCTCACATCATTTTTTGAGGAAGTGTTATTTTATCAAGGATTCTAGTAAATGTAGCAGAATTGGCCGAGGGGCAGTTTGTAGTCAGGATGTTGCTAGTATAATCTGGAGGGTTCTTTCAGGAAGAAACTTTCTACCTCTTATTTAATTAAAGCAGCTTGTCTTGAAAAAAAAAAAAAAAAACCCTCACAGATGAAGAGAAATAGAGAAGTCAGCACTGCTGATTAGGAAGTGAGACTCTGTCCTCCCAACAGTGAGAAGAGCCTCAGGGAAATTCACCTGGAGGTGTGTATCTATATGTGTGTTAAATCAACAAATTAGCAACTGACTGCTTCACTTTCCAGCTGTACCTCCCAGGCTCATTCTCTTCCATCTTCAGCCAACAATCCTTGCCCAGCACAGGTCAAAGAAGACAGATTCCAGGTAGATGAAGTTAACCAATCGTCTCTGTAACAAACTGAGCCAATGACTAGAACAGTTACAGCACAGGGTCAAGGTTATGCAGAGTTTTGTAAAGGTGTTCTCCTCTGGTGCAAGGTACCTACTCCTGTTTACATGCCCATATCTCTGGGCACCATCAGGCACTCCCTCACCAAGCTGGATCCCTCCAACTCACTCTTTACTCTTTCTCCCCTACTTTCCACACCAATTGATAGCAAGTCTGCAGCTCTGCCTCACAAACATTTCCTGAGGTATCTCTCCTTTTCATTCCTGCTAGCACTATCCTAATTCAGCACCTTAAAAAGGCAACAGCATCCCAGTTGGTTTCTTCGCCCCTTCAAATCCTCCATCACATCCAACAGGGTTAATGTTACTGCATTACTTGAAACCTTCCAGCGGCTCCTTGTGCATTACAAGGTAAGATATCAGTATTCAGCACCGTACTCTGGAGCCCAGGCCACTGGCCAGCTGTGCTGGGTCAACCCTCTTCCCACTATGCCTTGCCTCACCCTGTGTGCTTCCTGCACACAGGCCCTGGACCCTGACTCCTTAGTCACATCCCACCTGCTTCTCACAGCTCACTCCTACTTGTAATTTACCACTGAATGCAAACACCTCCTCCTCCAGGAAGCCCTCCTTATTCATATGAACCCAAACACATTCACTGGCCTCCGACTCCCATAGCCCCCTGTGCATATGCTGATAATGATACTTTGCATATTGAATTAATGTCATTTTGCTATTATCACGTTTCCCTCCTGAAGGCAGAATCTGTCTACATCCTTATGCTCTAGCGCAGAACCAAGTACAGTGGAAACTCCACAGTTGACCACCTCCTTAAGTTGACCTAATTTTCCTAGATCAGACATGCATCATATGTACGTATTAGGACAGTAGGCCTCGTTCCTTATGTTGGCCACCTCTGTATGTTGACTAGTTTGTTACAGTCCCTTGGGTGGACAACTTACAGAGGTTCTACTATGTACTTAGAAACCTCTCAATGAATATTTAGTGAATGAACACATGGATGTCAAAGAAGCATGTGATGTTAAACTTTGCTAAAAAGACTTAAGATTTTTCAGATAGAAAAGGGGATCTTAAATGAGGAATGCATTTTAGTGATGAATTTGAAAGTCTAATTAGTTAGTAAATGGTTTATAGTTAACAATTTTTCCCTCTCATATGATTCTGAGTTTTTTCAGATTGCCAATCCTTACATTGAAGACAATATTTGATACAGAGATTTATATGAATGATAGCAATCACTTCAGGCAATTATTATAATACAGTCCAAGGATTATATATGTAGCTCTTGAGGGAAAATATTAGGAAATATAAACAAGGTTCTTTCCCAACTAAGGGATATCTTCAAGAAATCAAAAAGAGGAAATAATAGAGCTACATGTGGAAGAAATACAGGAGTGTCCACAAGGCAAAGGAAATTTCAACATTCTGGTATTACCCCAAGTAGAAAGGAATTTGTGCAGAGTTGATTTTTCTAAAAAGTAGATGTTGCTGCAAGAGAAACTGCAAAGAAGATAATGAAAAAGTAGAAGGAAAAGAAATATTCTGAAACAAAACTGGACTGAAGGAATTTCTTTCATTCACTCGTATGGAAATATTAGATCATGGTATGTCAGAAACAGAAACCCAGGGCTGCTCTATTGAGTCTCTAGAAATTCCGATTGGATGGGGGCTTTGTTCTGATTCTTCTGCTAATCTACACAGCAGATTAATGACGTAATCTAGGATCCTTCCAGCAGTGATGTGTTCCATTAGCTGTATCAGTTATCCCTTGCTGGGTCAACCCCGAGAGTTAGTGGGGTATTGTTCATAATTCTGTGAGTGGGCAATATGGGCTGGGCTCAGCTGAGCGGGTCTTCTGCTGTCCTCACCTGGGGTCACTCATGAGGTCACCATTACCTGGTGGGTTGCCTTGGATGACTGATCCGGAAGGACATCCTATGTCTGGCAGGTTCTCTTGACAAGCTTTCTCATTCTTAAGGGGCCAGTCCAGACTTCTTTACATGGAGGACTCAGGCTGCGAGAAAGGTCAAACTCCAATACACAGGGCTTTTTTAGCCTAGAGTTGTGTCCTGTTTGCTAATATCCCATCAACCATAGGAAGTCATATGGTTACCTTCCCTCTCTCAAAAGAAGGAGTAGAAAAGTGGCAATTGTACAGGGATGTATATACATGGAAGAAGAGAAGGAATTTGTGCCCGTTAAACAATTTCCCTCAAATATCTTCCAATTTATTTCTGAGGGTTCTACAAATGCCCAAGATGCCAATAGAACTCACATCTGGCACTTGCAGAAGTTGGTGCCATCCACAGAAGATGACAGGAGAGATGTGGATAAGCAAAGAGCTCAGACACCAAGACGCTGTCCGAGGATGGGAAGGGGTCTCCCGTTCATTCATTCTCCACCTGCACTCATCACATCACTGCTCGGATTAAAAATTAGCTCATGGACCCCCAGGCTCAAAAGAAGGAAGTCCAAACTCATTGGTGGAGCATTCCAGGTCTTCTACTATTTTTCCCTTCCTACCTATGGATTATTAGTTACAATACGTTAACTGATTAATATTCAGTTGGCATACAGTAAGCTAGTACATTTGGTATACATTGAGTCCAAGATTACAGAAGCTATTTCTTACTCAATTATTGGGAATGACATCTTGGTGGACAGCCCGCTTTCACAAATTCACCAAGTTTTCCAGAGTGATGGAGGGTCTGCCATGCCAGGAATACTTTCCATAATCCTCCCATGCCCAGAGATGTCCCCATCCCAACCATCCTGAAGTAAAGGAAGAACACATACAGAAGGTTCTAAGAGCCAGCCTGGAAAGTGACACATGTCATTTCCACTCAGTTTCATGGGAGGAGTCAGTCACATGGCCACAGAATAAATCCTCATAGCCTCCACTCCAAAGTACCCACTGCTTCCCCACAGCCCAGAGTCAGGCGCTCTTCTCTCTTTCCTCCAAATGGGAAACTCAATATTTAAGATCCAGCTCTGATATCACCCTTTGTGATACACCCTTTGTACTTAACCTCCACTGAAGTATACAAAGTCATGATTTTTCATGTATCTGCTTTTTCAACTTGACCGTAAATGAATGAGGTCCTCCAGGGTTCAAAAACACAGTACTTGCCTTGGTAAAGGGAGGGCCCAGCTTAATGTTCAGACAGTACAAATTTGTTGAGTGAATGACTGCAACTCTGGTTTCCAATTCAGGTCATTGGGAAAAATCTTAAAAGCTGCTTCCTCTTCATCATTCCCAGCTAGTGGTATTTTGGACTACATAGAGAGAGGAAAAGTCTACACTACCATTTATTTATTTTTATTTTATATATATTATATATATATATACACACATTTATATTTTGAGACTGAGTTTTACTGGGCCCCTAGGCTAGAGTGCAGTAGTGTCATCATAGCTCACAGCAACCTCAAATTCTTGAGCTTAAGCAATCCTCCTGCCTCAGCTTCCTGAGTACCTGGAAAGAAAAGTGTGCACCACCACACCCATCTAATTTTTGTATTTTTTGTAGAGACAGTCTCACTCTAGCTCAGGCTGGTCTTGAACTCAGCAGCTCCTTCCTCTTCTGCCTCCCAAAGTGCTTGGATTACAGGCATGAGCCGCTGCACTCAACCTGAAACTACCATTTCCAAGCAGCATGGCAAAACAATACGAGTTGCATTCCTCCAGGCTCTTGTACACTTTTCCCTCATGTTCTTCCATATTTGGAAGACCCTCCATTTCTAACAGAATAAAAAAAAAAGAGGTTGGCAATAACCATAGATCATCAGTGAGACAGAGGTGCTTCTTTCCCCCACTGAAAAACAACAAAAGATGTGCTCTTCACTGGTGACCAAACACAAATGAAAATATCAACACCTAAATTTCTTTCATTTTAGTAAATACTTTCAAATTTTATACTACTCAATGCTGACAAAGGTGAGACACTTTTTCCCTATCAAACTAACAGATCTTTTTATGCTTAACACTTGCAAAGATATGTTGAGACTGTATTGTCACAGTCTTCAGACGGAATAAAAGCTGAATCACATTTCTAGAAAACAACTTTGCTGTATATATAGAAAAACCATTCCAGTGTTCATTTCTTTCACATCCAGATTCTGTTTCTAGAACTGTATGCTAAATAACTATACAAAGATGTAAGCAAAAACTTAAATATAGACATATACATTATAAAACACTAATATAACAAAAAAGAAACTTTCTAAATGTATAGTTTTTAAAGCACAAACTTTTATTTTTTTTTTTTTTAGAGAGAGAGTCTCGCTATGTTACCCTCAGTAGAGTGCCATGGTGTCACAGCCCACGGCAACCTCAAACTCTTGGTCTTAAGCGATTCTCTTGCCTCAGCCTCCCAAGTAGATGGGACTACAGGTAGGTGCCTGCCACAATGCCAGGCTATTTTTTTGTTGCACTTGTCATTGTTGTTTAGCAGGCCTGGGCCAGGTTTGAATCTGCCAGCCTCCATGAATAGGGCCGGCACCCTAACCACTGAGCATGGGCGCTGAGCCTAAAGCACAGACTTAAAAGGTCAAGAAATACAAAGAATGGCCAGGCAAGGTCGTTCCCACCTATAATCCCAGCAGTCTAGGAGGCCAAGGCAGGAAGATCACTTCAGCTCAGGAGTTGAGACCAGCCTACGCAAGCCCGAGACCCCATCTCTACTAAAAACAAAAAAAACTAGCTGGGCATCGTGGCAGTAGCTCCAGCTACTCAGGAGGCTGAGGAAGGAGGATTGCTTGAACCCTGGAGTTTGAGGTTGCTGTGAGCTAGGTTGATGCCATAGCACTCTAGCCCGGGGAACAAAGTCAGATTCTTTCTCAAAAAGAAAAGAAAAGAAATACAAAGAATGTATAAAATAAATTGAGTTCATACTGATACTGAACAAACAAATGATAGAATAAATAAATAGAGGGAGAAAAGACAAATCTCCCATGCAAAATAATGCTAAATAAGTCATGCAGTTACAGTACTCCCTTCTCAAAGAGGGGGAGCTTAACGCCTCCACTCCTAAAGTGTGGGCTGCACTTAGTTTCTTCCTTCCAAGGTGTGGAGTATGGACAGGGGAGGGAGAGCATAACTTCATGATAGAGAAGCCTAACCAACAGGGCTTTGGCCAGGTGATATATTATGTTGGCAATGTGTGTTATTTATAGGATGTGATGAGAATGGTACTTTAGTTCTGTGGTCTTTCTCCTCAAAACCCATAATTTTGGTCTAAAAGCATCAGATAAAACATCCAGAAAAACACATGAGATAAATTCCATGAGACCAGGCACAGTGATGCATGCCTGTAATCCTAGCACTTTGCAAAGCCAAGGCAGTAGGACTGCTTAAGGCTAGGAGTTTGAGACCAGTCTGGGTAATATAGCAAGACCCCAACTCTCAAAAAAAAAAAAAAATAGAAAAATTAGGCCAGGTGCTAGGATCACCCTGTAATCCTAGCACTCTGGGACATCAAGGCAGGTGGATTGTCTGAACTCATAGATTCAAGACCTGCCTAAGCCAGAGCAAGACCTCATCTCTAAAAATAGCTGAGTATTGTGGAGGGTGCCTGTAGTCCCAGCTACTTTGGAGGGTAAGGCAAGAGAATTGCTTGAGCCCAGGAGTTAGAGGTTGCTATGAGCTATGACACCACAGCACTCTACCAAGAGTGACAAAGTGAGACTCTGTCTCTAAAAGAAGGAGGAGGTGGAGGAGGAGAAGGAGGAGAAAAAGAAGGAGGAGGAGGAGGAGAAAAGGAAGAAGGAAGAAAAGAAGAAAGAAGAAAGAAGAAGAAGAAGGAAAAATTATTCGGGTATGGTAGTGCAGACCTGTAGTCCCCGATACTCGCAAGGCTGAGGCAGGAGCATCGCTGGAGTGAGCTATGATGACTGCATTCTAGCATGGGTGACAAAGTAAAACCCTGTCTCAAAATTAATAATAATACAATTTAAAAAATAAAAATCTCAATAGTGGGACATTCTACAAAATACCCGAGTCAGTACTCCTCAAATTGTCAAGGTCATCAAAAACAAGGGAAGTCTGAGACTGTCACAGCCAAGAGTGATGAAAATACAATAACAAATAAATGTAATATGGCAGCCTAGATGGGATTCTAGAACAGAAAAAGGATCAGGCAAAAACTAAGGAAGTCTGAATAAAATACATTCTTTTGTTAATAATGTACCAATATTGGTTCATTGATTATAGGAAATGTGCAATAGTAATGTAAGATGCTTATAATTTTATTATGTTTGTAATAACTAGATGCAGTCATTACAAATTATATTATAAATGGGAACTCTTTGTACTAAGTTTTGATTTTTACACATCTAAGACTATTCTCAAAAACAAAGTCTATCTTTAAAAAGGTAAAAATATATTTCTACACAATGGAATAGAATTAATATATGCAGCCTAATATGTGGATTACAAATTAAGGTCACATCTCTTTTAATAGTGAAGTTCAGTAGCTCCCAGTGTTTAAGGGTAGCCATGAACTTATCTTTCCCTTCTTTGTTTTCCCTTCCTTAGAAACAAAAGGAGGGGAAAATCTTACCAGCCCACAGAGGGCCCTGTTGGCTGTGGAGCTCCACTACGGCCACATACCATCACTGCTGATGGTGGCTGGGCCCACAGCCCAGCACAATCTTGACATTCGGCAAGAGTAATGGTCCCGAGGGTACAGTTAATTCTTGGGCTCCTCCATCACTCATGGTTCAGGTGATGAGAGGACACTGCTGATAGAGTGTTTGTGCTTGGTTCAAATAATACTGCTAATAATGGTAATCATCACAGCTAACATTTCCTGAGCACCAGGCACTGTTAAGCACCTTATGTGTATGTGTCTTAACTCAAAACCCCTCAACGATCTGAAAGGAAGCCTCACTTTATCCTGGATTTTGCTTGTTGCATCCTTACAATGTCTTTAACATGTTCCTCTGTCCCCAATGTCCTATACACAAGCACTTAGATCTGTTGATGAGACTTTAGGGAGATTCAACTTCACTTTTTAGATAAGACTACTTCATAAGTTGTGGAGGAGAATAATGCCTGGTGGTTTTTTTTGTGAAGTTAGCAACCATTGATTTATCGTTGCCTAGTTACATTAACTCACTAAGTATTTGCAAAATGATGGTATTCTAATTCTGTCATCCCTTCGGAAATACTTCTGCAAAGAGAAACTTCCCCTCATCAACTATCTGGTTAACCACAGGCACAAAATGAATGTTTTCTTTTTCTCCCTTTACTTACCAATTCTCTAACTGATGACTCAGTCCCCAGCATCTTCCAAAGGCGATTAGGGAGAGTTTTTTAGTATTACTATGAGCTCATAAATTTAAGTATGTGGTCATGCATCGCTTCACAATAGGAGTTGGTTCTGAGAAACATGTTGTTAGGTGATTTTGTCATTGTGCAAATGTCATAAGTTATACTTGATACAGACCTAGATTGTCTAGCCTACTACACACCTAGGCTTGATGGGATAGCCCTGCTGTCCCCAACCCCTAGGCTGTGGGTCAGGACTGGTCTGTGGCCTCACCCAGCTGGCAGTGCACAGCAGGCAAGTAAGCAGAGCTTCGTCTGCATTTACAGCTGCTCCCCATCACCCACACTGCCGAAGCTCTGCCTCCTATCAGATCAGGGCAGCTTTAGATTCTCATGGGAGGATGAACCCTGCTGTAAACCACACATGTGAGGGATCCAGGTTGGGCACTCCTTATGAGAATCTAATGCCCGAGGATTTAAGTGGAGCTGAGCTGATGATGCCAGCATTAGGACCGTCTAGTTGCAGGAAAACAAACTCAGGGATCCCACTGATTCTGCATCCGGTGCAGAATTATCTCATCACATACTACAATGTAAAAATAAAAGAAATAAAGTGCATAATAAATGTATTGTGTTTAAATCATCCCCAAACCATTCCTCTACCCCCACCCTGGGTCCATGATAAAACAGTCTTCCATGAAACCAGTACTCTGCTGCCAAAAATGTTGAGGACCTCTGGTATAGCCTATAGCTGCTAAGCCACAAATCTGCATGGTGTGAATACTGCAGACAAATGAAACACAATGGCAAGTACTTGTGCACTTGAACACATCTAAACATGGAAAAAGTATAGTAAAAAATACTGCATGGTAAACTCATGGGGCCACCGCTTGCGGTCTGCACTGACTGAGACTTTGTGTGCAGGACGGTTGATGTGTCAGTGCTACCATTACTCTAACTGATGATTAACTTGTCCTGTACTTGGCCAGGACTGATGCTTAAATTGTCCTGTACTTGGCCAGACGGAACCTCTTCAGCTTGGCTCCTGAATCTTTTGGACGTGACAGTGATGGTGTCGATAGCTCCCGTTCTTCATTCAGGACAGAACCTTTAGACTCATCTTGCGGATTTCCTTCCCCAGACTTGGATTTAATCATTTATCCAGGAAGCTCTTCCTTATCAACCAGACGGGCAGGTTCCTGTTAGTTTCTGTTATAGCACTGTTACATTTCTTCACACAGCTCAGTATTTTGCAATTATGTTATAAGATAGTCTACTTGTTTATTTCCTGATTCCCTCATTAACCTGTTCACTTCCCAAAGCAAGGGCTGTTTCCCTGGCCATTCTTTTGGCAAATATTTTTTGATAAATGAAATAATTTATCATTTATTGAAATATACAGTCAAACCTTGTAAGTTGATTACTCAAGGGATTATAACAAACTGGTCAACATACGGAGGTGGTCAATATAAGGAACTAGGCCTGCCCTACTGATATGTACATGTGGTACATGTCTGGTCTACGAGAATTCAGTCAACTTAAGGAGGTGGTCAACTATGAAAGTTCTATGTATATAATAAACATAAACGTATTTTAACATTGTCTATTAATACACATTTATACATAATTATTGGAAAGAACTATCAAATTAGTAATAATAGTTGTATCTAAACTGGGGTGCCATTCTCTTCTTTTTGTTTTTCAACACTTTGTCAAAGCTCTCAGCATAAATGTGCATAATTTTTGTAGTAAAGGAAACAAAGCCACATATTTTTAAACCAGTACTTTTGGAGGCTTAGTTCCTTGGTCCAGACTGAAGACTCCAGCAGCCTCCAAACTGCAGTCCCAATGATGACATAAACTCCCACCTGTCACCAGCTCGGGTTCCCAGGCTGACACACACAGGACACCTTGTTGGTCACTGCAGACTTGATCACATCTGGGGACCAGGGGCATTTGAGGAAGGGCTGTTCAAGGCATGATGTACAGCTGGCAACATTCTCATTGTCTTCCCAAGTTCACGACCCTGGAAAGTCTGTAGACTCTTCAAGCAGGCCCATTTCTCTCTCTCTCTTTTTTTTTTTTTTGGGAGAGAGAGTCACACTTTATCGCCCTCGATGGTAGAGTGCCATGGCGTCACAGCTCACAGCAACCTCCAACTCCTGGGCTTAGGCGATTCTCTTGCCTCAACCTCCCAAGTAGCTGGGACTACAGGTACCTGCCACAACGCCCAGCTATTTTTTTTGTTTTGTTTTGCAGTTCTGCGGAGGCCGGGTTTGAACCCGCCACCTTTGGTATATGGGGCTAGCGCCCTACTCACTGAGCCACAGGGGCCGCCCAGGCCCATTTCTCTTTAGGAAGAGCCAGTACTTCTCCCTGTCCCAGAGATCTAATCACACTGAGCCTTCCTGCTTCTCCTACCTCAGGTTGGGACAGAGAGAGAACATTCCAGGTAGGGAGCCACACCACCAAAACCAGGAATAAGCAATTAGGATTCTTTCATATGAAAAAGATAGAAAAGGGATCTGTGAGTTTCCAAACCCCAAGCTAGCCGAAGGAGGCTTGCTCTGCTAGGGGTATTTAATTCTGCTGCTCATTCCAGGGATGAGTGCATTCAATCACCTGCCCACACAGGGCAGGCCACAAACTCAGAAGAGAGAACAAGCTCATGAAGCTTCCTAAGAAACGGGTGACCTTGTTCAAAACCCCTAAACAGGACCTTTGAGGTGGAGCATATTGTATTTTGCTGTGTATAATGCACTCCCGTGTATAATGTGCACCCACGTTTTTGGCCCTAGCCTTCAAGAAAATACTCCTCAGGAAATTGGCCAGCTCTCAGCCAGGATAGACACATCCGGGGAGGGCTAATACTACCCTAGTAAACGTGTAGAGCACACTGCCCTCCTGCAGCTACCTGCTCTGTGAAGGCTGCCCCTTCCCTCTCTCCCAGGAGCCCTTCCTTCCCCACCACATCTGGGGCCATGGCCAAGATGGCTACACACTTGGCCAGTGGGGCAGGAGCTTCTGAAGCTACTTGGTCCAGGAAGCCAGACACATCCCTGGAGCTTGCCTGGAGCTCCAGTTCCCTCTATGTGTATGGGCCTCAATCCTTGGCCCTCATCCTAGACGGTTGCAGCCCACCTCACCAGCCCCACCACTGCCTCCTCCCCTGATCACAGCCTGAGGCCACTCTGGTCCCCTTCCACCGGGTCCCAGATCCTCCTGGACTGGAATCACCTAGTGTAGCCAGTGGGCCCAGGCAGGAGATCACAGTGGCTCTGAAAGACCTACTGGGCTCCCCAGCTCCCTAGCCATACTTCCCATGTATAAAGTCCAACCTTATTTTTCCCTCAAAAATTTGGGCAAAAATTGTGCACATTATACATAGCAAAATACAGTATTTTCCCAATGAAAGACGCCCAAAGGCAGGTACAAAACACAAATCCTGAGCAGAGACTGCCAAAAGTTTCACTTTAACTTCCAGCTGGATGCCTGGAAAGGCAGGCAGTCAATGGTGAAACTCCTGGGAGTTTTGGGCATTGGAGAAAAAGATACTGCATCTGAAATTGTGGGCTTTCTCCAGTTGGCAATTTCAAAATGCAGAAAAGGGAGAACTTTAAAAGGGGAAGCTGTGTAGCTGTTTGGGTCAGAAATGGTAATGTGCTCAAGCTGACTAATAATTCTCAAGGTTCTGACCTCTGAGACAGTAAAAACTCTGAAAGCTATGGAAAGTCAGCATCAGGGAAAATGTCAGCATTTTCACTGCAATCTAGGGCAAAGGCCAAGGATCACCCGAAAGCTACACTAATGTGAACATTCATGTTAGCTCACTGGAGAGAGGGCAGTGAATCACCAGGTTTTCAGACAAGCCACAGGCATTTCTTAAGCCAACAAAGTTTTGTTTTACTCATCAGGGTGAACCTGAAAGTCAACGTCATGGTGCCCAATGTGAAACCGAAGAAATGGAGAAATAAAGACCTGCCAAGAGTTGACAAGGCATTGTTTTCTGCACATGACTGTTTGTCCAGCTGCCTGTGGGTAGATGGTATCATGGGGAGATTAAGTAACAAGTAAATAAGAGCATTCAACTAGCACGACATGAAGGTGACGTGTGCAGTTAGGTACAGCAAGCTAACCCCGCAAATGCACCAAAAGGTAGGCATGGAAAGGAAAAGTCTAGACGTTTTATGATTTGGGCTTGACCTTGATCTTCGGACATCCAGAACTTAATCCTCTTTGTGTCCAAAGGAAAATGAACGTGCACCTGCCTGCTGAAGGCTGTTTAATCCTGAGAACAGGGGAAAGAGCTAAGAGAGAATGGAGAACAGTTCTCATGTTTGAAAAGCTATTCTGTGGCAGAGAATTAGACCATGCTCCAAACAGGGACCAATGAGAAATGATGAAGGGAGATTTTAGCTTTCTAAATCTTCTAGTAATTAGACGCTTCTGAAATCGAAGGGGCTGCCTGATGAAGCTGAGCATTTCTGTGGCTGGGTGTGTTTAGCAGTAGCTAATGTATGTTGTGAAGACTGCCAAGGTCCCATCTAATCCCAACAGAAGACACAATTGAGAATTCTGCCTTGTGCCTTCCTGGACACCAGTCACCAGACTTGGGATATCTAAGTAGAATCCTCCCAACAAGTCTGGGACTCATTATTACTCCCATATTGCAGATGAAGAAACTGAGGTTCAGAATGGCTAAATAATCTCCCTAAAGTTGCCCAACTGTTACCATATGCCTCTAGTCAAACTGGTTGCTTTGGCACCAAAGCCAATGATTTTTTTCCCCATATATGATATATCCTCCATTATGCTAAATAAGGCATTCATTTCTGAACCCTAGAAAGAAAAGGTATTTATTTTGAAATGTTATCAAAACCCCATGTTCCTAGAGCCTGAAATAAAATGCTCTCAAGTGTAAAACCTAATTATTCCCCAAGCATCTGACAGTGCACCCATGGGCCTCTCTGCTGGAAATTCCTTGGTTTCCTAGTTAACAAACAGAGATAGAATTAAGGGGCTCTTTCTGAAACTTCTACTGGGAATTTTGAAAATTAAACTCAAGGCATTCAATAAAATAAATCAATACAACACTGTTTCCTGAACACCTGGCTTATTTGTTTTCTTTCAGCCTTGCACATCTGTTTCATTTTGTGTCTCAAATTATGGTCCAGGGACTCCGGATCCTTTTAGGTGGTCTGTAAAGTCAAAACTATTTTTACAAAAATATGAATATATGGGGCTGGGTGAGGTGGCTCACACCTGTAATCCTAGCACTCTGGGAGGCCGAGGCAAGTGGATTGCCTGAGCTCACAAGTTCGAGACCAGCCTGAGCCAGAGAAAGACCCCATCTCTAAAAAATAGTCGGGCATTGTGGCGGGCACCTGTAGTCCCAGCTTCTTGGGAGGCTGAGGCAAAAGAATCACTTAATAGTTTGAGGTTGCTATGAGCTATTGCGCCACAGCACTCTACTGAGGGTGACAAAGTGAGATTCTGTCTCCAAAAAATATATACATATAATATACGAATATATTCTTGACTTTTCCATTTTCATTCTTATCTCTTGGTGATGTTTTTCCAGAGGCTATATGACTTAGGATACCACAATAGATTGAAGAAATAAGTAGACTTGAGAATTCAGCTGTCTTCTATGAACCCAGCCATTTAAGAGATTTTAAAAATCATAAAATGATGTCACTTCTGCAGTACAATTTGTACTTTTAGAAACTGGAGTTATTTTCATAAAAATTATTTATGCTGATATGAAATTATTTATTACTGTCATTTTAAATAAATTAACACATTTTTTTGACCTCAGTTTTAATTTCTAATGCCATACATAGCAATAGATACAATCACCATAAACAAGACCTTTCTGGTGTCCTTGATAAATCTTTAAAAGCATAATAGTGTATGTGACATGTGTTTATGAATTAAATATCAGTTTAATTAACAGCAATTAGTCTGAGTTTGCTTTGAATTTCATATGCCACAGAGATGTTTACCTGCCCCCTATTTCTTTTCTTTCCTTTTTTTTTTTTCCAGACAGAGTCTTGCTATGTCACAATAAAGGGCAGTGGTGTCATCATAACTCACTGCAAACTCATACTCCTGACTCAAGAGATCCTCCTGCCTCAGCCATTTGAGTAGCTGGAATTAAAGACACGTGCCATAGCACCTGGCTAATTTTTTTTATTTTTAGTAGAGACAGGATCTCACTCTTGCTCAGGCTGGTCTAGAACTCCTGAGCTCAAGTGATCCTCCTGCCTCGGCCTCCCAGAGTGCTAAGGTTACAGGTGTGAGCAACCACGCCCAGCCATCTGCCTTCTATTTCAAACTGTAACGTCTACCTGATAGACATTCTTTTAATAGCTTTAAGGAATCTGAAACCCTCCAGGCTCAGCCTAGGTTCCCTGATAGAATGGCAACCCAGAGGCCTGGCCTTGTCTCAGTTTTACAGATGACACTGACTTTCGAAGGTTGCAGCTTTAGTACTTCAGCCTGTATCCCCCTTATCTCATTGGTATCTCCCTGTGATTTGGGCTTCTTGGTCACCTAAAGAATATACAATTTTAGTTATAAAAGCATTGTCACTGATGTTTTTTGCTATTCTACATATTATTGTCAAGAAATATGACAGAGGCTGGGTGTAGTGGCTCACACCTATTATCCTAGCACGCTGGGAGACCAAAGCAGGTGGATTGCCTGAACTCAGGAGTTCGAGACCAGCTTGAGCAAGAGTAAGACCCCTTCTCCACTAAAAATAGAAAAACTGAAGCAAGAATGTTACCAGACAAAGAGGGTCTGGCTACCTGTCACTGTCAGCCAATATGCAGAGGCGGGGATAGGTTCACTGAACTTGGTCAGAAGGCCAGGATTCTGGAGAACAGTGAGAGTAGCCTCTCCAAGACTGCTCTGTTCTTCTGTTTCCAACATTACAGTTTTATACATTTAAGTTCAAAGTGAAGAACAAGTTAACCCTTATCTTAAATAATCAGCCGAACCCCTGACTCATAAACAATGAACATTCTAATTTAAAATTAGAACATTCTAATTTAATCTCCTAAATCAATCCACCTAAACTACTCAAGATAGGCATCTTTAGGGTGGGAGCTAAATTTACAAAACAGTAAGAATGGGAGGCCAGGGCGAAGGTCAGACAGGACCTAAACCAACCCAACCAGCCATGTCATGTCTTTTTCACTATATCTGCTTTTGAGAGGATCTCTTAACCCCAAGAGTTTGAGGTTGCTGTGAGCTATGACACCTTGGGACTCTACCCAGTGTGACAGAGTGAGATTCTTTTTCAAAAAAAAAAAAAAAACTATGACAGGTCTGAGATTGTACCCTATTTACAAGCTATCAATTTAGCCTGACACAGTTTCATAAATACTGACAGAAGACTTGAGAACTTCATTACTCACAGTAATAGCAGTAGCTAGAGTGTCAGAGTTTCAGCCACTTTCCTGAACTCTGGGTCCTACAGGGAAGTATGAAAACAGTCAGGTGAGGCCTATTCACATACTAGGGTGCCTTATAGGAGAAAAACATTGAGCTTAGGGAACTCAAATCCCTCCTAAGGGCAATAAACCTTCCTGACTTCTAGCCAAGAAGAAAACAGCGTCGTCATTGTACTGGACAACACACAAACCTGTCCTTTGCTCCTGAACGGGATGCTTTTTCAGTTTTCCATGGCTGTCTGCTCTATAACCATCCTTGAATAATGGTCCAGAATAAAGAAAATTAGCATCTATTCGAACAGGACATACAGAAATTCAAGATACCATGGAGAACTGTCTACCAAAATCTCCTCCTTCCATTTAAATTCAATTTTGGATGCAAATTTATACCATTTTAATTTCTTTGATAATTGATAAAGCTTAAAGAACATTTGATATTAAATCTTGGTCAACTTTTTCTGGTCTTATTAACAGGCCATAGCCCCTTCCTATCCACATATTCAGACATTATTACCCTTTGTCAGAGTTCTCTGGGTCTTTTTTTTTTTCCCCTTCCACCCAAACATCACCCAAAGTAGATATTTAGACACTCTTGATGCACCCACAAAAAAATACAGAAAAAAATTCAATATCAGAGATATCAAAGTAAAAACTAAAAGAAACTAAAGAAAAATCCATTCTAGAGAGTTCATTGAGAGGGTATGAATAAATAGTTCCCTCTCCTTGTCAAAAGGGATATTCTTACTTTTGTGTACAGAATTTTTCTCCTAAAACAAAGAAATAAGACTTTCAATCTAATCTTTACCTTCAATATCTATTTAAATTTCTAGAAGCACACCAAAGAAACTGTTACTGGACAGTAACAGAGGGTCCGGCCACCTGTCACTGTTAGCCAATATGCAGAGATGGAAATAGGTCCACCAAAGTTTATTTGTCAGAAGACCAACGATTCTGGAGACCAGTGAGAGTAGCCTCTCAAGACTCTTTTCTTCTTCTGTTTGAAGAATTTCAGTTTTATACATAATGGTTCACAGTAAAGACCACAAGAGCCCTTATTTTAAATAATCAGCACAACTCAGTGACAATCTATTATAACATTTCCAATTCAAAAGTTAATTTCCTAACTCAATCTTCCAGAAGCAAAGACCACAATTACCTTTATTTAAATAATAATCTGCACAAGTCAGTGGCAATCTATTACAACATTTCCAATGTAAAAGTTAATTCCTAAGCTATTCAAGATGAGCACCTTTAGGGTGGGACTCAAATTTACTAAACAGTAAGAATTAGAAACAGGAGGTGAAGGTCACTTAGAAACTAAAATGACCAGACCAGCTGGGTCATGTCTGCCCTACCTGATAGGGCCCAAAGTAGGGACCCGCCTAAATAGAACCACCCACCCAGGAAGGAATGAGTGCGTCAATCCCCACCCCCAACTCTTATATTCCCACCTGCCTTAACCCATGTGCTAACTTCTTTCTCAAACTCGGCCCGCTCGCACCTAAGTGAATGAAGGCCGCATTGCCCACACAGAACCTGGACTCCACTTCCTCTCGGTCATGTCTTGGAATAACTTCTCATTTCCAGTCCTTCCCCTCTCATTTTGGTGCCAGGAACCTGGGACAGGGAGAAGTCCCCTCGGGGGGCCGAGATACACCCTGTTGGATCTACTCCCAACTAGGCGAACCACCAGAGGAAGGGGAACAGGGGACCTCTCTCTTCCCCACCTGAAATTCATCCATTTAATAGTGTGGTGAGCATTCATCTATAACCCCTCCCTTTCTGAGCCTTTTTTTTTTTTTTATTAAATCATAGCTGTGTACATTAATGCAATCATGGGGTACAATGTGCTGGTTTCATATACAATCTGAAATATCTTCATCAAACTGGTTAACATAGCCTTCATGGCATTTTCTTAGTTTTTGTGTTAAGACATTTATATTCTGCATTTAGTAAGTTTCACTTGTACCCTTCCAAGATGCACCATAGGTGTGGGCCCACCAATGGCCCTCCCTCCTCCCATTCTCCCCCCTCCCCTCCCTTGCCCCTTTCCCCTCTTCCCTAGTAGCCTGGGCCTCCTAAACCTGGCGCCAGTCAGGGACTAGCCCTGGGAGTCAGACTTGCCTGTCCAGTGCCTCGCATGTGGGGATGCCCCACCATGGGTCTGGACCACTCTTTTCAGGCTGGTTAAAGGTCCTTCAGGGATGCATAGTAACCTCCCTGGCCCCAGCCTCGGCCACTTCCTTCTCTCCCTCCTAAGTTCTTTTTCCATCCTTGTTTTGATCTCATTTATTTTCTACCTCCCCCTGCACAGTTTTTCACCATCCCCATCCATGAGCTCTCCCAGCACCTCTTTGCCTTCACCTGGACCAACCCTGATTCCTCCACCAACCAGCAACTCACCCGGACAGGTCTCCCACAAGGATTTAGATTCGGTCCTCATTACTTTGGTCAGGCTGACCTCCAGCAGTTAACGTCACCGAAAAATTCCACAGTTCTTCAGTACAGAGATGACCTTCCCTTATGCAGCCCCAACCCCACTGTCTCCCAGCAAGACACCATTCACTTCCTCTCTTTCCTCCCCACCAAGGGGTATAAAGTGTCCCCTTCCAAAGCCCAGTTAACCTCTCCCTCTGTCCGATACTTCAGCATCCTCCTACAGGAACGAGAGAAACTCATTCCCCCGACAGCATTCAGGCCATCTCCTCCTTACCCCTTCCAAACAAAAAATGACCTCCTCTCCTTCCAGGGGGTTCCAGGATATTTTAGAGCCTGGATTCCTAATTTCACAGCCTGGGCTAAACCTCTATACACCACTGCGAAAGGTTCCCCAACCCACCACCTAGACCCGCACCCGCTTTGGTCAAGCTCCTTCCTCTCCCTACAATCCTCTCTCTGTCCCAAGCACTCTCCCTCTGTCTGCCTGATCCCCGCTATCCATTTGACCTCTCAGAGTCAGAACACCAAGGATGTGCAGTAGGGGTCCTAACCCAGAAACCTCACAATAATCCCCTCCCAATAGCATCCACTGGAAAGGTCAGATCCAATTTCCAAAGGCAACTAAAAAGCCTCTCAAAACAGAATTCACAGACCTAGGCTGGCCCCTTCACCTTCAAGCGGTTGCCATGTCCCTCCTTTTCCTGGAGGCCTAGAAACTTACCTGCCATGTCCCCACATATCTACTTACCCCTCACAACATTCCAACCCTTTGAAAACACCAACTTATCATCTTTATTTTTCCCACCCCCTTACTCCAGCTCCTAGTCCTCTTTACAGAAAACCCAGACTGACCCTTTTGTAGTTCATAAGCGTGATGATTGGGCTTTCATGCGCATGCGTGAGATGTGCCTCCCCAAATCTTGTTAGGATGTTGGCACATCACCCGACTGACATGGAAAAAGAAAAGAAAACCCACACCTTCACTTTCTCCCTGGCCCTGCAAATAACCCCTCAGTTCCATTAGCTGCCCTCCGCTCCCATGACCTTCACACTTGTCAGAACTTGTTTTATGATTGCTGGCCTTTAAATGCGATGACGCTACACTCTTTTCCCAACATCTCCCTCTTTCCCTTACCTAACCCCAAAGACACCTGGTTTGTTGACGGCAGTTCTTCTAAGCCCACGGCTCACTCCATTGCCAAGGCAAGCGTTATGTTTTGTCTTCTTCCCACATTATTGCCTCCATTATTCTGTCCCCCTCCACACACACACCTCCTCCCAACAGGCAGACCTCTTAGTCCTCACTAAAGCCTTACAACGCCCATGATGCTGTTCCATTAACATATACACAGACTCTGAGTATATTTTCCACATAATCCATCACCATGCAGCCATATGGCCAGAAGGAGGATTCCTTACCACCCAAGGCTCCTCTATTATCAATGCCACATTCATTAATAGCCTCCTGAATACAGCCACTCTCCCAAAGGAAGTAGCTATCACCCGCTGTAAAGGTCACCAGAATAAAACAGATACAATTTCCAAAAGCAGCTAAAAAGCCAGATATAGAAACCAAATAGGCAGTGCAATGCCCAATACCCCCACCCCCAGCAGGTCAGTACTTGTCCTTCAATAAATTCTGTCTAGTATATACATCCGAAGAACAGGACAATTACTGACATCTTCTCATACAGGGAAGATGATTCCTTCAACAGGGAAAATTTATTCTGCCCTCCTCCCAAGCACAGAACGTCCTCTCTCCCTCCACAATAGCCTTCGAGTTGGCGTCAGGCCTCTTTACACCCTTCTTTCTCTGCTCCTTTCTCACCCACGACTATCGAACCTTTTCAAACAGATGACTCAGTCTTGCACAATCTGCACCCAGGTTTCCCCCCAGAGGACCATAAAACACCCCCTTTTCCCACATACGGGGCCCAGGGCCAAACCCTCAGACAAGATTGGTGGATTGACTTCACCACATGCCTCCTCTATGAAAATATAAACTTCTTCGAGTTTGGGGTGATACCTTCTCGGGGTGAGCCAAAGCCTTCACCACAACAGGCGAGAAAACCCATGAAGTTGTCTCCATTCCCCCCTCCACCACATTATTCCTAGATTTGGCCTCCCCAACTCCATTCAGAGCAACAATGGCCCTGCTATCATCAGCCAGATCACCTCCAGAACCTCATAAGCCCTAGGAGTCCAGTGGTGCTTACATGCGCCTTACAGGCCCCAATCATCAGGGAAACTAGAACAAATGAACAACATCCTTAAACAACACCTCCCCAAATCAGTGCCCCAACACCAGCAAGACTGGATTAAGCTCCTCCCCATCACTTTGCTCTGCATTTGCTCTACCCCTAGCAAACCCCTCCTTTACAGCACTTTTGAAATAATGTACAGTAGAACTATTCTTCTGGGCTCTGGACCCCCTCCAGACTCTATCATAGGAAACTTTTCCCATCCTCCAGGAAACCAGGAATGAACTTAGAAAAACAATAAACCAGCTCCTACCCCAACCCTCAGCAGAGAAAGTCAGGGACCAAATAGCAGGACAAGCAGTTTTCCTCAAATCTCCCTTGCCCCGCAGGACCCTATCCCCTCACTGGACAGGCCCTCACACCGTTCTCTGGACCTCCCCAGTCTGGATCCACCCATCAAGCTGTGTCCTACAGGAAAACTTCCAACACTGGAAGACCCCCACTGGAAATCCCAAGTACTATCCCCCACCACCTTAAAACTCACCAGGATCCCCAAAGAGTCCACTGCCTTATAAATGTGTAACATTCCTCCCAGATTCTTCCCTTTTCTCCATAACTTTTCTCTACTTACCTGGCTGCTCTCACATGTTCAAAGCTGGGATGAACTCTTTGAAGCCTTTAAAGATCTGTGGCTACAAGGCACCTTCCAAGACTTTACCCCGGAGGAAACCCAGTTTTTCCTCTGCCTGCTCCTTTTCCTTCTGGCTACCCCTCCTGTCAATCCCAGACTTTCTCCCCTGCCCGTCAACCCTTAAGGCTCTGTCTCAAAAAAAAAAAAAAAGAAAAAAAAAACCTGAGCTCTGTTCCCTCAACTCAACTTTCCCCTCATCTGACTCCTCTTGTGCCCCAGTGGGAATACTTTTCCTGCGAGGCTGTTCCATCTATTGATGCCTGCACACTAATCACTCGGGTCTTCACACCTGGGTTTTCATCACCCCCTAAGTCTCTTTTGTGAATGACTCCTCCCTAACTTGGGCCCTGACACATCCCCCTACTTCCAGACAAAAGAGAGGTATCTTCCTCCCTATATTCCTTGGAACAGACATAGTGGCTAGACTTGGCACGGGCATTGCGGGCATCAGTACATTCACCCACTTTTACCACCAACTCTCCCTAGAACTTGCCAAAGATACGGAAAGGGTAGCAGACTCTTTAGTCACCCTACAATCCCAAATGAATCCTTTAGCTGCAGTAGTCCTCTAAAATTGCCAAGTCTTAGATTTACTTACAGGAGAAAAAAGAAGCAAATGCATTTTCAGGGGAGAAGAATGTTGTTTCTTTGTTAACGAGCCAGGGCTAATCACAGGCAAAGTAAAAGAACTCCAAGAACGAATCAAACAGAGACAAACAAATCTTGAATCATCTAATCCCGGGTCCTTATTGAATTCTTGGCCTCCATGGTTACTTCCTATTTTAAGGCCACTAATTATGATCTTTCTCACTCAGTTTTGGACTGTACTCCTCTGCCTCATCTCCCAATTTACTGATAGGCAGTCACCCAAAAAACAACCACTCATATCCTTGCCCTTGCCCTATAAGGATATCAACCAATTCAGACTGAAGACCCAAGAGCGTTCCTATAAACACCATTCCCTTCCCCCTCCCATTTTCCTTTTAGGCAGCCCCCCATCCCCAGGAAGCAGTCACAGAGACACCACGCCCATCATTCCACCTCCTTATAGTAGACCAAAAATAACGAATGATAGGGCCAAATGTAGGGACCTGCCCAAATAGAGCCATCCCACCCAGGAAGGAATGAGTACACCAATCCCTACCCCTCCCCAGAACTCTTATATTCCTACACACCTTAAACTGTGTGCTGACTCTGACTTCTTTTTTGAACCCAGCGCACTCGCACCTGAGTGAATGAAGGCCACGTTGCCCACACAGAACCTGGACTTTACTTCCTTCTGTTCATGTCTCAAAACCTCTCATTTTTGGTCCTTGACCTCTCACTTTCAGAACTATCAGTAGCAATTTCTTTTGGGGAGAACAGCTTGGTCAGAGGAGGAAAGAATATTTTGATGTATTGCATTTTGTTCTGTTTGACTTTTGTAATGGCAATCATTTAAAATTTTTATTTTGTGTTTGCCTATTGCCCTTTTTGTATAAGCTACCCAGTCAAGCATTATTCCTTGTCTGCATGTTGGCCTGCAGGTGTCAGGTCTTCTACACTGCCCAGCAGGAAGCAAAGGAGACCAGCAGGAGATACTGAGAATGTCTAATGTGATGCCTCCTAACATGACAAAAATCCACCAGAGCAAGCCTTCCACCCAAAGTAGGCTGAGAAATATCTCAAATAAGCATGGCTTGGCTACCCTGCTTACACAGTCTTGAAAAAAAACACACAGACCCCACCCATATCAGGGGTATGGAAGATGTAAAGAAATTCTATGAATTGCAAATGACCTCTTACACGGAAGACAACTGGTATTCTGAAAGTGATACAGGGTTCCCCCACTCAGGGCTGGACAGGGACTCCCCCATTCTCTAGGCCCAGATGAGCTCGGAAATCAAACCCCTATCTCTAGACACAAGCAGGCTGCCCTTTCCAGGCCACACCCCTGGGCTCTGGCAAGGTCATGAACAAAGGAGCCTCAATGGTTTTGGGTGGTTCCACTTTGAGTAAGGAGCACATACCCTAATTCCTTCCTGAGATTAAAAACTACAAAGACCTGGCTCGGTGCCTGTGGCTCAACGGGCTAAGGTGCCAGCCACCACCACGTACACCTGAGCTGGTGGGTTCGAATCCAGCCCAGGCCCACCAAACAACAATGACGGCTGCAACCAAAAAATGGCCAGGCGTTGTGGCAGGCACCTGTAGTCCCAGCTACCTGGGAGGCAGAGGCAAGAGACTCGCTTAAGCCCAGGAATTGGAGGTTGCTGTGAGCAGTGATGTCACAGGACTCTATCCAGGGTGACAGCTTGAGGCTCTGTCTCAAAAAAAAAAAACTACAAAGACCTAATAACCTAGCCCCAGTTGAGAGACTGCATTCATTCATTTGTTAATACTCATTAATACTCATTAACTTTGAAAAGGTATTTTTTCACCTTCCAATTCCTGATCAAATATAATTCTCAAGACTATACCCCTAGACAAAGGACCCCTGTGAAGACTTCTGACTTGGGTCTTTCCCTTTGCAAGACCTCTGGTGCTTTTTACTCCTTCTATATTCCTTTCTGTCTAATAAATCTGATCTTACCATTGGTCTGTGGTCTTGTGTGTTTATTCTTTGAATCTGCAAGATCAAAAATCTACTAAAAGAAGAAATTTCAGTAACAATAGTCCTTGATGGTAGAAGGGGAAACTCTCCACAAAAGTTGAGGCTTATCCAGCTTTACTACCTCCCATAAATTAATGGGACCCACAAGTGGGAAGAATCTGATATTGGGAATCTGGGTTTGCTGTCCAAATTCACCAGCTGTGTGACCAGGCACAAGTTACTTAACGTCTTTGGATTTCAATTACTCAGCTGCAAAATGAAGGTAAGAATACTTACTTTCATTTGGCTGTTGCAAAGCAAGTCAAGAGCCTGACGCATGGTAGGCATGAGCCTGGCGGTTGTTAGTAAAGGTGTCAGTCACCATGTTAATAGCAAGAGTGACAACTTATGTGTTCTCCCTAAAAGGATGGTCAGTCTTTACAGTGAAATAACAGAAAAATTATTAACTCAGAGTTTTTTAGTAAGGGCTAAAATCAATCTTATGACAGATATCTCTCTCTCTCTCTTTCTCTCTCAATTTCCTAGCAGACTACCTGACAGGCTCCCCACAGGGACAGTGTTTGTTTTCACAACGTCTGAAAAGGGCAGACAGAAAGGAAATATAAATCTTTCTCTTACGTCCACAAGCTCACTGCTTGTTTAGAACCTGTTTTACAGCCTTGGAGTTCCTGAAGACAAACAATAGGGTGCAGGGCCTCACACTCTGCCCAAAATCATATCTCAAGGGCAAAATCACCATATCAAAAAACACCCGAGATAAGTCTGTCTCCAATGGCAAGACAGCTGTTTATCATACAGCTGCTAAAAAGATAAAAGGGACAGAGGCAGCTGTTTCCAGCGCCCTGTTAACTTGGCTGTGATCACCATTCTTCTTTCTCTTTGTCCCCATGAAAGCCGGGGAGCCTCTGGTTTTTCCCTGCTCTTCCTTTGAAAGGCCACGCCTCCCTGCCTCCCTGCCTCCCTGCCCTTCCTCCTCTCCTGCCCACTCTCTCTCACTATCACACCCCTCTCTCCATCTGCTAGGTTTCAAGGAAGCTGCCTGGGTCTTCAGTTCTCGGAAAGATCTTGGTTGAGAAATGACCATACACCCCAAAGTAAGGTAAGCATGAAACAAAGTTGACTGAGCAAAAGAAAGGTAGTCTTACACAGTAAGAGCAAGATAGAGGCTTACAGAACAGAGCGAATGGGGCCTCATTGTTGCAACAAAGAAAAGGCAAAGAGGAAAGGGAATGGCCCACTGTTTGCTTTTACACCACCTGGGTCAGGCCTACCCCGTGGGTTAGAGGTCACCTTGGAAGCAGAGTCTTAGAGCCAACGGGGACCTCGGATCCTCCCTGAGAGCCCACTGAAGGGTATGGACCAAAATGCAGATATGAGCTAATGACATGATAACTAGTCTTAAGGCTGCTCTATCTAAATCACCTTGAAGACTCTATTGCATCTGTCCTGAGGCCTCTACATCCTTATGCCATTGGCAGGCTAAGTTGTGACCGGTAGATTGGAAAGATGGTCCCTCCTCCCCTGGTGTGAGCAATCACTGGAGACAAAATTACAGTGGGCGGCACCACGGTGGAGGCCTGGGGGCTTGGTCCTTATCTTCCTTCCCCAGCAAAAGATAAAATAAAGACTCGACACCCATAGCACAGTGGTTATGGCGCCAGCCACATACAACAAGGGTGGCCAATATGAACTTAGCCCAGGCTCAACAACTAAAACAAAACAAAACAAAATAGCTGGGCATTGTGGCAAGCGCCTATAGTCCCAGCTACTCGGGAGGCTGAGGCAAGAGAATTGCTGGAGCCCAAGAGTTGGAGGTTGCTGTGAGCTGTGACACCACTGCACTCTACCAAGGGCAACATAGTGAGATTCTGTCTCAAAAAAAATAAATAAATAAAATAAAATAAATTTTATACTTTTATACCCTAATCTTTATCTGAAGAAATCTTTCTGCCCCAGTGCCATGAGCACCCGTTGAGCTATTCACCCCAATATTCCCCAGGGTCAGCAGCCCACATCAGAGCTCAATGCCCACCTAGAAAGGTTGGCAAAGCTGCTACTGGGGGTGTGGATTCTTGCTCATGCTGCCTGGTTTCAAATCCCAACTCAACCACTTCCTAGTTGAGGATCCCGGTCAAGTTCAAAACTTCTCTCCACTGTAGTCTTCTCATCTGTTACAAAGAGAAGCTAATGAACTTCACGCTAAATAATAACACAAAGAACAATATTTATTTGTATTATTAGAAAGGCGAGTCTAGGAGTCCAGCAGAATCACTCCCCAAACCTGAAGTAAGAAGCAAATCAGGAAATGCAGATGCCCTATTTTAGAAACAGGAAGATTCCTTGTGATAGGAGCATTAAGAGGAACTTCTGAGAAGAGGCAGCTGCCAGAACTGAAAGGCTGAACTCGGAAGTTTCTGGTGGTCATTACAAGGAACTTTTAATACCCCTGTCTATAAGCGTCACATTGACATAGCAAGTGCTTAGGAATCAAATGTGAAAATACCTCAGTAGAAAACCTTAAACATTTGCATGTTCTTTTTATTTTTTTTTCCAAAACAGAGTCTCACTCTGTCACCTTCAGTTGAGGCCTCAGCATCATAGCTCACAGCAACCTCAAACTCTAAGTTTCAAGCGATCCTCCTGCCTCAGCCTCCCGAGTAGCAGGGACTACAGGCACCCACCACCATGCCTGGCTACTGTTTCTATTTTTAGCAGACATGGGGTCTTGCTCTTCCTCGGGCTGCTCTCGAACTCCTAAGCTCAAGCAATCCACCCACCTCAGCCTCCCAGAGTGCTAGGATTACAGGCGTGAGCCACCACCCCAGCCAAACCTTTCCATGTTAAAAGGAGGAAGCCCTCAAGAGACAGCAAGGAACATAAATGCAATCTTTCATGAACACTAACACAACAGACCTTTGCCATTCATACGTAATATAATTGTGAGGCCCAGAAAGGCCACCAAATGACAGAAGACACAATTGTGTACGTGACAAGCTTTTTCAGACATCCCATTTCTTGGAGGGTATGTTTTCTTCACAGATCCTTAAACTTCTTGTTGACTGTTATTTAAACTTCAAGTAACTTTTCTAACATTTGGTGGCTGTGAACTATAATAAAATCTTCAGGTGCCCCCAACTAGCGGCTGCCTAAATATAACCCCTCTTGGCCAAGGGGATACCCTACAACTGAGTTGCTAGCTGTGAGAAGGGAGGCCAGACACGCCTCATCATTCACCCCTCTTTTCTTTGAGATATCCTTAGTACCTCATTAAAGGCCTAAGGCCATGCAAGACAAACCTGAAGGTCCTCGATAGGCAAGGTAAGACAATGAAGTTCATGAACTCATTCTAGAAAAATCTTACATACCTCATTGCTGAATATCACTACAGTCAACTTCGAAGTCCTCCTCCTGGGGAGCTATGCAATACCCTGTCCACCCGTCAAAGCAACTTTGGAACTCTTTTCCTGGAATGGCCATCAGAGCTGTCATCATACAAGGCCTGACAATTAAGTTCATGAACTCATCCTAGAAAAGAGTCCTACATACTCATTGCTGAATATCCTTCTGGTCACCAGATGGCCAAAGGAGTATTTCAAAAGTGATCACAGGGTCACAGGGATTTTCAGCAATGAGGTATATAGCACTTTTTCTACAAAGAGTGTACAAACCTAATTGTCCAATCTCATACATAACAAATCACTTGAATCTGGGTATATGGCCACTGGCTTGTCTGTGATTAATAGACCCTTATCTTAACAGAAAGCATTCCAAGCCCATAGACAAAGCTTTATTTCTTTAACCAATTACAAGGCAAAGACTCTCTAAGCCCACCTATACGTGTAAGCCTCCTCCCACCCCAGATGTCCCACCTTTTCCACCCAAATTAATGTATTTCCTCTGTGTATAGACTTAGGACTTTATGTTCAATTCTTGTCTTCAAAAAATGTATAAAACCAAACTGTAACCCAACCAGGGCAAAACCACTTGCTCAAGGCTTCCTGGATATGGCGCAGGGCCACGGTCCTCAAATTTGGCTCAGAATAAACCTCTTTATTTTACAGAGTTTGGTTTCTTTTGTATTGACGGACATTTTTCACAAAGAAATACATTCTTTTTCTTAAATATATACAGCCACTAAATGCTCTGATCTAAGCCAGAAGCCATGCAGAATATAGCCCCAAAGCAGTCCACCTCTGTTCCATCTTGCCCTTGCTCACTGGCTGAAGGACACTGGACACATTACCCAGTGTCTCCATGCTCTTGCCCATAGAATGACAGTCCTTAGTAAGTAAGGTCATTGTCAGGGTCAAAGCACGTAGATCTGTGGCCAGCACACAGTAGGAACCCCAGAAATGTTCGTTTTTAATCATTATTATTAGGGAATAGATGGCTTTGAAATGAGCGCTGGGTGGCAACGAGGATCACTAACTAACCGAGCGACCTAGCCCTTGTTACCCAGCCCACAAACCTCCTGTTTGAAATATGCACCATTGGCTTGGTGCCTGTGCCTCAACCAGCTAAGGCTCCAGCCACGTACACCTGAGCTGGCAGGTTTGAATCCAGCTCGGGCCTGCCAAACAACAATGACAGCTACAACCAAAAAATGGCCGGGCATCGTGGTGGGCGCCTGTAGTACCAGCTACTAGGGAGGTTGAGGCAAGAGACTCACTTGAGCCCAGTAATCGGAGGTTGCTGTGAGCTGTGATGCCACAGCACTCTATCCAAGGTGACAGCAATATGCACCATCGTGAAAGCTTAGCTAACAACACGCCATGAATCTTTGGAGTTACTTCCAGCTTGTACATTTCGTGGACTAACTAATAACATTTGTTGGAATATATAACGTGTTCCAGGTGCTTACTTTATTGTTTCTTTCTTTTTTTAATTTTTTATTTTTACATATACATGTGTTAATTAGGTTTCCACTTTTTGTCTTCACAGAATTTAAAAGGCTTAAACTTTAATAACAATAATAATGCTTAAGATAAGGACCAGAAACAAAAACCATGTAAAGAATGAACAAAGATACATACATTCAGAAAAGAAAACAGACGATTACTGCATCAAAACATTAAGCAATATTAATAATAATAATAATGCCAAGAAAGTAACGTTCACATTGTCAAATAAGAGTATGTCTATTATAGAATGCTTTGACTCTGAGGCTCAGTATGGAGTCATCAGTTAACTTCTTTTTTTTCCCCCAAAGTCTCAAAAAATAGACAACTCATATTATATAAATAAAAGTAAAAGAGAGTTTCAAAAAACAGATCTAAGAGGGCAATTGGTGGGGCAATTGGTGGGATCACACCTACGGTGCATCTTAGAAGGATACTGGTGAAACTTACTAAATGTAGAATACCAATGTCTTCATATAGTGATTAAGAAAATGCCATGAAAGCTATGTTTAACAGTTTGATGAAAATATTTCAGATGGTATATGAAGTCAGCACATTGTGCCCCATGATTGCACTAATGTACACAATTATGATTTAATAAAATTAAAAAAAAACAGATCTAACTAACTAATAACAGATCTATCTAACTAATAAACAGATCTATCTAATAACATTTGTAGGAATATATAACGTGTTCCAGGTGCTTACTTTATTATTTTTGACCTCACCAATGCAGCTCTAAGATTATTATTACCTTCCTTTCATAGATAAGGCAATTAAAGATCAGGAAGATTAATCACTTGCCACAGGTCACCCAGTCACAAACAGCTGAAACAGGGCCCCTCCACTCTACTGCCCCATGCTGCTTTTGTTAGGCCACATGGTCTTTAATAAACCTTCATTTAACAACTGGTTCTGAACACCTGCTTGGTGGCATTCCCCGGAGGCAGGCATCTGTGCCCTAAAGATGCACCAAACCCCGTTCCTGACCTCAAGGCAGTAAGCCATCCAAGCTTATTATTTATTTAACTTTTTCTTCTTCACAATTCATCAGTGACGCAGGTGACAGAGTTTGCAGTGCACCTGATTTATATGCTCTAAGAATTGTTTGCCACATTAGCTATTGTGGTACAAAATGCGTCACCACCTGCTGGGATGAATGGCACATCTCACACAATCTGGGAGAAGGAATAGGCTTTATTAGGGAAAATGAAAGTTAAATAAGCCAAAGGTCAGGAAAAGAAAAGAAAGCATGAGACTTTGCTTGAAGAAACAGGGACAAGTGAATAGAAATAAGCATAGTTCAAAGAGAAAACGAGAAAGCCAAAGGACTTGAGGGAACCGCTTTTCCAAGAGTTTACGAAATAATATGAATTATTAAATTTGGGGTATCTCTGTATCATCCCAATTCCCTGGAAGTGCCCTGAATCAGTGGTTTTTACCCGTGGGATGAAAAATAAAGAACTCACTCTGTTTCCACCCCTAGGTCTCCCTGCAATCTCTGCTCACCCATTTGGTTCTCAACTTTGTATGGGACTCAGAATCCTTGACTTTTCCCTTAAGCCCATTTCCTTTGCTAACAGTAAGTCTATTTCTCTGTTACTTTACATCATCCGCCTTCCCGGGGTGAACCATTATGCTTTTCTCATTCCCCCATATTCCCGTGCAAGGCCTTGCTTTTGTATTCTTTTCTATTGCATTTTTTTAATATCCTTTGCAACCCACTCCATGATGTCACAATCCAACCTTTGAAAAAAGCCATCTATTGTCAAAACTCCACTGGAGCAACGACTGTGTCCATCCCATTCTCCATCACGTACCCAGTGTTGGATAAATGTGTTGAATCAATGGATGAAATCAAATCAGTGAAAATTACACAACATCCTCTTAAACTCAAAAGCCAAGGAGGAGGTACAGTTCCCCAACCATGTGGAGCAGGGGGGCCCCTTGGGGGCCTAATTCTTTTTCATTATCTGTTGCATTAAAAATAAGGGAATAAAAAGGTGATTTTGGCTTC
Source organism: Perodicticus potto (assembly GCA_963574655.1). Classification (NCBI taxonomy): domain Eukaryota; kingdom Metazoa; phylum Chordata; class Mammalia; order Primates; family Lorisidae; genus Perodicticus; species Perodicticus potto. The sequence goes on from CAUYRH010035816.1 coordinate 83,328, forward strand.
CCACTCTGCAATAGCTTCTCATACGCTCACTTCCTTTAACCCACCTCAGAACAGAAAATCAGACATCGTCGAGCGCTTTTTAGGGGCACCGTAGGAAATGCAAAATAAACTTAGACTTCCAAGTAAAGCTCTTGTGGTTACTCATCTGCTTGGTTGGCTAAGATGTGCCCAAGCCATTAGACAGAGGCTTCTCTATTCCACTTCCCCAGCGGCTCCCAGTTCCACGAGGGTCTCAGCCACAGGTTCTGCGCGGCCTCTGCCGACTCCTTCGATTCCGCGCCTTCCCACCGTGGGGTCGGCCCCCGAGAGACCCGGATGGAGCCACAGGACGCCTGCACTTTGACAACCTGCCACTAGATGGCATCGCGCAGTTGTCAAGACGAGGGGAACCGGCCCTTCTTTTTCTAAACTCTAAAGAAACGCCTTTCAATCTATAGCTTTCATATGAAGGCTAAAACCCAGTTATAGCACAAGAAATGGGGAAAGGGGCAAGGGACAAGGGAGGGGAGGGGGGAGGATGGGTGGAGGGAGGGTGATTGGTGGGATCACACTTACGGTGCATCTTACAAGGGTACAAGTGAAAATTACTAAATGCAGAATATAAATGTCTTCATATAGTGATTAAAAGGTCATGCAGGCTATGTTAAATAGTTCAATGAAAATATTTCAGATTGTATATGAAGTCAGCACATTGTGCCCCATGATTGCACCAATGTACACGATTATGATTTAATAAAAAAAAAAAAGAGGGGGATTTAACAAGGCACAGTGTAATGAGTTCATGACGAGATAGGTGATTCACCCGCTCACCTATACACCACAGCGAAATGAAATTCCTCAGTGACTTTGAAGAAGCCACAAGGTCTCTTTCTTGTATCCCAAACAAACCAATCTCCATAGATGTAATTCTGATAATGAAAAAAAAAACCAGAAGATTTGTACATGATAGGATAGAATATAAAAGAAATTCCACCTTTTAGAATTAATTTCTTTAATAAATTAAATTTTGGTAGTTCATGCAAGTCTTTTATTTCTTTAAACAAACAGTAAGTTTGTCACCTAGGAATTCAGAAAACAGTCTTAGCAAAAGTTGATATTATCACATTATACTTATTCTCTTTAGCTTTGCTTATTTCATATATATAAATCAATATTTTTACCTTCAGAAAGCACTGCTGAATAATAAAATTAAGTTAGATTTAATTTCTCACCTTAGTTTCAAATTTCATAAGAAGAAACTTTCAGATAAAACTTTTAAATACAAAAATATCCCTGAATTATGCACTACAATTTACCTTCATTACTTGATAAACCTTCATAGTAACCAGTCTAAAGTTTCAGCAGAAGAGAATGTGATAATTTTACAGATAGCAATAAAAAAAGATGTGATGTTTCTAACCAGCATAGTGGAAAAGTAGATTTTTTTTTTTCACTTCTGAAGAAGTACAGTTCAAAGCCTGGCATCTCTAAGCTTTATAAAAAAATGATAACGTGTTTGAAAACCAATGATTGCAAACCTTCTCATGTGTTTCTTCTTACAGAAGAGTTTCTGATCTCATGGTTGAAAAACAGTAATTTTTTTTGTTCTTAAGAAATCTTAAGAACGTAGAAACACACACACACACACGAAGGAAAAAGGTCTTCTATAACCCTTACTCAGAAATTCTTTCAGCACCCTTGTCAAAAATCACTGCCCAATTCCATGGGCCTAGTTCTTCAACTGAACAATTGGTTTTTGGTAAGGATACCAAGGGCAAGTTACTGGAGCAAATGAGTACATCAAAAATGACTATCGCAGCATCAGAAAAGTGCAAATTAAGACCACAAAAAATATACTACTACTATACATTCGTTAGAATAGGAAAAATTTTAAAAGACCAATAATACCAACTATTGACAAAGATATGGAACCACTTGGGACCCTCATACACTACTGATGAGAACTTGAATTACTGCCAAGACTTTGAAAAACAGTGGTGCAATTCCTTAAAATCTTAAACATACACTTAGCAACTCGCTTCTCTATATTTACCTAAGATCAATAATAATTTAATAACTATAAATATGTGTATAAAAATATTTATTCATGATAGTTCCAAGCTGGAAACAAATATAGAATGTATCAATGAATGAATGAGGACACACATTTGGTATATCTGTACAATTGACTACTAAGTTGCAATAGAAATAATGAACTGCTGATGTCTGTAACAATTGTATCCATCTCAAAATCAGTTTACTTAGTGACAGAAGCCACTGAAAAAAGTGTAAAAAGATTGCATACATTTTATTTATATGCAAAATTAGAAAAATTTGCCCTAATCACTGGTGACTTAGGGCAAATCTTTGGTTGCCTGGGACTAAATGGAGATAGGTTTGGACAGCAAAAGGGCCAGTGGAGTCTTTTGGTTGGTGGAGGGGATGTCAAACTCTGGTACCTTGCATGCCTGCACAACTCAGACTCAGCAAATTGTATACTTGATATGTATTATTATACATAAAAAATATTTTAATAAAATAAATTTTTTAAAGAGCAATGTCAAAAGGAAAATAAATTGAGATACAAAATTAAATGTAACCCCAAACAATAACAATTCAAAAAGCAGGGGTTAATGAGTGGATAAATAAAAAATTAATCAAAATGAAGACAGTAATTCTGTAACATTAAGGGTGATGCTTTTTCTCTGTGTTCCAACATTTAAAATAGTTTATAATTTTAATTGATATTAATAGCAATGTAATTGAGAACATCGTGGCAGAACATTTAGCCTGGCCTCTGATGAAAGCAGAGTGTGTTTCAGCATTGAGATGGTGGGAAGACAATTTGATTGAATTAAACATTTGGATTGCTTTTGATCCTGGTACTAGAGGGCTCTGTCACAATTTGTCTCATGGATCTTACTAGAGAACAGAAAGGAAATTTGTCTCACATTAATGAATCTTTAAACTGCAGATTTTCCTTTGCCAGTTTTCTCAGCATCTCTGAGATGCTGTGATACACTTTCCTCACCCTCTTTGTTCCAGGGAGGAGTCTTAACCCCACAGCTGTGGACAGTGTGGATAGCTGAGTTGCACATGGAAATTGCCTGGTTTTTCCTCAGGAGTTGACCTCAACCTCAGAGCACTTCTTTGCTCATGTTTATATTTTTTTCCTGGAAGCATCCAGCAGCCAGTTAGTTTTTCAGGATACAGAATATGATGCCTCAATGTGGGGCAAATTTCATGCTTTGGATTCCTCCAAAAGATTGGCTGAGTCATTTCTTAAAAGGGCTGAGGTTTCCCCCATCTACCCAATCTTACTTAATTGCTCTCTGCACCCATCACTAGATGATTTCTCAATGCATGCCCTGCCACAGCATCCCTACCTCAAAGGCCAATTCTCAGAGACTCTCACCTCACACAATTTGTCCAAAAATGTCTGACCAAGAAGACTTCATAATGAGATTTTAAAGGTCTATAAAATCCCTTACCAATTTTCTGGATATCATTAGTACAAAGTGGCCTTTGGTCACCCTTGCAGCCATGTAATTGTCAGAACTTCCAATGGTAATGAAGGAGAATGGTGGCTGGGTGTCGTGGCTCACGCCAGTAATCCTAACACGCTGGAAGGCTGAGGCAGGTGGATTGCTTGATGTAAGGAGTTCAAGACCAGTCTGAGCAAGAGTGAGACTCTGTTCTCTAAAAATAGCCAGGCATTGTGGCTGGTGCCTTTAGTCCACAAGGGAGGCTGAGGCAAGAGAATTGCTTTAGCCCAAGAGTTTGACGTTGCTGTAAGCTTATGACACTATGGCACTCTACCAACAAAGTGCAACTGTCTCAAAAAAAAAAAAAAAAAAAACAAAAGCAATGGTATTGCAGTGGAAGAAAATGCACCAACAGGTATAATATTCTCAGCCTGAGAGCTCTGTGGGAAGTAGTAATTAAAAGGATTTAGCCGGGCACTGTGGCGGGCAGCTGTAGTCCCAGCTACTCAGGAGGCTGAGGCAACAGGATTGCTTAAGGCCAAGAGCTGGATGTTGCTGTGAGCTGTGACGCCACAGCACTCTACTGAGGGTGACAAAGTAAGACTCTGTTTCTAAAAAAAAAAGGGACAATGGCATTAGATGATTCTTGATAAATCCTATGGAAGTAGTGATGAAAGGAAAGAGTTATTCATCGCCAATTTAAGGAAAAAGTGACCATTATTTGACCATCTCTGGTGACATATAAATAGACTCCTGTCTCCTTTGATTGGAAGGACCAAGACCAAGACTTAATCACAAGGAGAGTGAAGCTCTGGATAGTTGATTCGCCACCTGCTGCAATGCTCTCTACATACTTATACCAAAGTGAGGACCCGAGATGGCAAAAACAGGATTCCGGGACATGGAAACGGGGCTGCTGGGCCAATGCTCTAAAGAACTTTCAACCTCTGAATCCCACTGGATCGTGAGCCTGCAGAACAACCCCTCATCAACCCATTAAAGCCTTGTGGACTAACTCTTACATGTTTGATGAAAGTGAAGAAACCTCTGCCTTAAAAGACAATGTACCTCTTCTGGGACCCGCCTCCCCTCACCCACTGGAGAATAATGAAGGCCAGATTACTAAACAACGTGGCAAGGAAGGTTTTGACTCCAGAAGAGGAGAGGGGCCCAAAAGGAGCTCCAGGACTTAGCTGACATGAACCTGCAAAAACCAGGGTGTTATGTAGTTCCTACACTTGGAACTGTTTTGGCCAAAAGCAACCACTGTTGCCCACACTAGTCATCTTGGGCTGCTGTTAAAAAATACCACATATTTGGTGGCATGAACAGAAACTTATTTTCTCACAGTCCTCAAGTTTCCTGATCAAGTATCCCCATGGAATTGTTTTCTTCTGAGTTCTGAGGTCTCCTGGCTGGTGGTGGGCTGCTGCATGCACTGTGTCTTCACAGAGTCGGTTCTCAGCACGTTTGTCCATAACTTTTTCTTATAAGAGCAATAATCAGATTGGACTGGTGACCACCCAAGTGCCTTCACTTTAACTTCACCTCTTTAGAAGCCCCATATCCACATACAATCCCTTTTTGAGGTACTGGTGTGTAGGGTGAGGTGCAGGTGAATTTTGGGAAGACGTAATTCAGACCATAACAATGCCAAACAAAGTGAGGCACATGTTGCACAGACAAAAAGCAGTCTTAGACTCTTTAAAATCAGTGTCCACATGCGGGATGCACACAAAGAAGCCAGATCACTGTTGACTCAATGAGTCGCTAAGACACAGAATGCTGGTGACATTGCTCGCTGATATCTACACTGAGCGTCAAGGGAAGCCGTGGGGAGGAATCTAGTTCTCACAAGATTGTGAACTAAAGCAAGATGGAACGAGATAGGGAACCATCTGGGTAATGGCAACCCTCTCTCAACACCATGTTAACTTACAGAGGTTTAGGATTTTCAAAATTGGGGAGCAGATCAAGTGAGAAGCAGAAAAATATTAGTAAACTCACTCAGTGATGGAGAAAATAGTGTAACAGAAAGACATATTTCAGTCAGTGTCAGAAAACATGACCACAATAGACTTGTTGAGGATATTGAAATCCTCATTTAAACAATTACACTAAAATGTTTTAATGTTATATTTGATAGTACTAAATTAAAATAATTAGTGCTGGATTCATGGATACTTGTTAATTTGGAAAGAAGAAAGGGAAAGGATGCATCAGCAATAATTCATGTATTAACAACAAGCAATGGATAAACGTAAAGTTGCTGTCTTACTTGAATGCATATGTTATTCACTAATATAGTAGAACCCCTGTAGACCTCTGAAGGAACTACAACAAACTGGTCAACACATGGAGGTGGTCAACATAAGGAGCTCCCACGGAGTATATAAGGTGCATGCCCAGTCTATGAAAATTAGGTCAACTTCAGGAGGGGATTGGTTTAGGGAGGGGCCAACCATGAATGTTCTACTGTATTTCCAAAATGTCACAGTGATAATCAAGTATTACTTAATAAACCATAGTGAAGGCAATTTTCTCTTTCAGAATTTTCTAACTTCAGTTAAACACAAGAATAAGTTTTTAAAGTCCTTTTATAGCTTTCATATGAAGGGTATAACTCAACTATAGCACAAGAATGTGGTGAAAGTGGCAAGGGAGGGGAGGGGAGGGGTGAGGTTGGGGAGGCAGAAGGGTAATTGGTGGGGCCACACCTACGGTGCATCTTAGAAGGGTACAGGTGAACTTTACTAAATGCAGAATACAAATTTCTTCATATAATAACTGAGAAAATGCCAGGAAGGCTATATTAATCAGTTGGATGAAAATTGTTCAGATTGTATATGAAACCAGCACATTGTACCCCTTTGATTTAACAATAAAGACAATAAAAAAAATTTAAAAAGTCCTTTTAAGAGTCAAGTTCAGAAAATTAAACTGGAATGATTTTTTTCAAGCAATTCTCAAGATTTAAAACATTCTGTCAGAAGTTTACAAATTAGGTAGATTAATCAGAACTAATGGTGTCATCTTTGGGGTAAGGAAGAATATAATTTCACAACTGACATTCCCAACTCCTACTTGTGATACCTGGGTTGAATTGATTAATTTTTCAAGCGTTAATTTTCTCCTTTAAAAAAATGGCATCACTTGGTGTTAGTTTGATAACTGAGTCATTGAAATTCAGCCCCTGATGGGATGTGTCATATAGAATTGCAACTGCTTTTATTATTAAAGTGTGTTAAATAAATAAGACTTCCAATATTTTTACTGTATGATTTTAAATATCTATGTTTATTTAAAGCTGATTTAATGGGTGTCCATTGGCGTGTATCTTTCTTTTTTTAGTGTGATTTTGTGTGTGTGTGTGTGTGTTTCAATAGTTTATTTATTAGGCTATTGTGTGGAACTCAGAAGCAAACAATATCAAAAACAATATTATAATTGGTAATTAGGTACCTTGGCTAGCCCATCACTGCCTATATATTTTTGTAGTTGAAATGAAGATACTATAAAAATTACAGTAATAGAAAACTATATCATTAGAAATAAATGGTATTTTAACTACTTAGAAGGTTAAATAACTTTTTATAAGCTAACTTGGTAGGCAAATGTATCTTCATAGCCCCAAATCAGTACTTCACACACTGGAAAAACTGATGC